>CM060964.1:207561903-207596903 GCA_030765045.1 Tenodera sinensis | reverse complement strand
ACATACATACATACATACATACATACATACATACATACATACATACATACATACATACATACATACATACATACATACATACATACATACATACATACATACATACATACATACATACATACATACATACATACATACATACATACATACATACATACATACATACATACATACATACATACATACATACATACATACATACATACATACATACATACATACATACATACATACATACATACATACATACATACATACATACATACATACATACATACATACATACATACATACATACATACATACATACATACATACATACATACATACATACATACATACATACATACATACATACATACATACATACATACATACATACATACATACATACATACATACATACATACATACATACATACATACATACTATTTGCATTCCATAGATCCTACAATTTACCTTGGCAACAGGATGTGGAACATGTCAATATGTTATACAATATTTACAATAGACAGGATTAATATTATAAACATAAAATGATCTAATGGTTACATTAGATGTTGTTAAATTCATTTATGGTATAGCATGAATGCTTAAGAAGATATTCCTTTAGCTTAATTTTGAATACCTTATCATTACAGGTCCTTAACTCATTAGGTAGCATATTAAATATTTTTATACATTGGTAATGCACTCCTTTTTGGACACATGTGAGGTTAGTTGATGGTATATGAAGTTCAGATCTAGATCTTGTATTGTTATTGTGGATGTCAGAATTAGTAGTGAAGTAGTTTTTATTTTTTATGTAGAAGTTCATCAGTGAATATATGTATTCTCCGGTAAGGGTTAATATTTCTAGGTTTTTGAAAATGCTTCTACACGATGTTCTTGGATGAGAGTGTGATATAATTCTGATGGCCTTTTTTTGTAAGATGAAAATTCTCTTTGAATTTGTTGAACCTCCCCAAAAGAGTATACCATATTTCATTATAGAGTGGAAGTACGCAAAGTAAGCTAATTTTAATGTATGAGCATCACTGAAGGAGGACAGAAGTCGTAATGCATAGCATGCGGAGCTCAGTTTAGGGGCAATTTCATCTATGTGGATTTTCCAATTTAGGTGCTTGTCAATCTGTATACCTAAAAATTTAGAAGCATTTGAATCTTGAACAGAGTTACCATGTATGTCTATTGCAAAGTTATGCTGTGCGGCATTAATGGTAGTAAATTTTACAATATTTGTTTTATTAACATTTAGTTGCAAACCATTTGCATTGAACCAAGATTGCATTAATGTTGTTATGTGATGCGAGGTTTCTTTAAGTCCATCTAAACTTTTATGCGAAATTAATAATGTTGTATCATCAGCAAATAGAAATACTTGTGCCAACTTGTTTAAGCTTGGTGCAAGATCATTTATAAAAACTAAGAAAAGTAATGGTCCTAAAATAGAACCTTGGGGAACTCCTTGTTTTATAACTTTACTCCTTGAATAATCACGTATATTTGAATTAGGTTTCAATATTTTCACTTTTTGTTACCTGTTTGTTAAGTATGAGTGAAACCATGTTAATGGAGTTCCCTGAATGCCATAATATTTTAATTTGTCTAGCAGGATTTGGTGGTCTACACAATCGAAAGCCTTAGATAAATCGCAGAATACCCCATTTACATGTTTTCTTTGATTTAATGATTCTAATAACCCATTAGTGAATTTGTAGATAGCATTATCAACTGATATTTCCTTTCTAAATCCGAATTGTTTCAGGGACTAGAATATTATTTGATTCTAGGTACTGCTGTAGCCGGTTATACATAATTCGTTAAAAAATTTTTGAGAATGTGGGTAGTAGAGATATTGGTCGATAATTATCTATTTTGGTCTTTTCTCCTTTTTTATATATAGGTTTCACAATTGAGAATTTTAGCCGATCAGGAAATATTCCATATTGTAGTGATAGATTACATAAATGAGTTAGGGGGATAGTAATCGCTTTAGCAGTGCTTTTAATTATTCTGCTTGATATTTCATCATAACCTACACTGTCTTTCAGTTTCATTGATTTTATAGTAGCCAGTATCTCACCAGGTGTGGTGGGAATGGGGTTGAAACCAGTGAATGTTCTTCCAGCAAAAGCATCGTTTAACATTTTATGTGCATTTCCCTTGTTCGCATTGTTTAAATTCAAATTTGTGGTTATGTTTATGAAGTAGTTATTAAAGCTGTCTGCAATTGCAGTTGTGTCGTTGATTTTGTTATTGTTTACTTACTTTATCCTTTTTGACTCCAACTAATATTCCACTACTTATCTGTCCAGTTTTGGGTAGTAGGTGTAGTAGAAAACCAGTAAAATTGAAGTATTTAAGTTGGTCATTTGTTAGATTTGCTTCTTGTATGAAAAATATATCTATGTTACAGTCAAATACAATTTTTTTGAGTTCAAATCTTTTTGTTTGTGTGAGACCACCCGCATTCCATTGTGGAAGTCTGATATTAGATCTTCTATTAATATAATGTTTTGGTTCTTGAGAAGCAGTCCCCGCCCAGAGATTCAAATGGGGGACTATTTTAACTCCGGAACATTTTATCCCTCGAGTCAATTTCATAAATAGTGAAGAGACTTAGCAGTAAATGTAACCACTTTTTAGAGAGCACCATATTTTTATGTTTTGGCAGTCACATCGCTCTCTCACAACCCTCAGAATGTCTGGAGGACCACACCTGTCGTTGGTTTACGGGTCTCACTGACCTAACCGGGAGAATGATCAAAATAATTTCACTGACCATATCCTCTGATTACCAATTAGAGGACGTATTACATGCCATGACAGGTCAGCATGTTAGGGGTTAAGGTTTTATAGAGAGATTAGAGAAATGGAGAGGTTCGAAAAATAAAGACTCCCTAGCCCTCAGGAACCCTAATAGCATGGGGGCCGGAAGAGAACAAGAGATGACCAAGGTAAGGTCAGATAGAAAAGTTACAGTGAGGAGCAAAACTCCAGTAAGCGGAAGTAATGTTCTGCTCAGCTTGGGCACCTTGTGGTTGCCATTCACATATCCCCTAGACGAGACCCCTGAGTACCTACTCATAATGTGGATTTTCAAGTACAAATTTAACTTTGTTTTAAACTTTCACTATGCTAAAGTAAGAACAAATTAGAAACTAAAAACTCCACTTATCTTAGTAATGCTGTTATTTTTTGCTAACCCTGGGTTTCAAGCTGTGTCCAGCTCATTCTCAAAGCCATGAATGAGCTGGACACAGCTTGAAACCCAGGGTCAGCAAAAAATAACAGCATTACTAAGATAAGCGAAGATTTTAGTTTCTAATTTGTTCTTACTTTAGAACCTTGTTGCTTCACTGTTAATAGCTTCAATTTTTCCTCATTTCACTATGCTTTTCTGCCATGTGCCACTATTTAATTATATAATTAGCAATGCATAGCATCTATTGCCAGTTGTTCAGTACACAAATTTAAGTAGCTTTTGAGCAGAGTTCAAATGTAATTGACAATGATTTGTCACCAAAGGAGCTAGAAACTACATAAATGTAAATGTCGGCTATGTAAAAAGGTGTGTGACTGCTATCACATCGAAGTACATATGCACAAGAAGGACAAAGTCAATAAGGGAATGCGCAAACATGTAACTTCACTGGGCTATTTAGCCACAGTTAATTGTATTATTATTTATTTTATACTATGGTTTGTTCACAACATCAAAATATAGCATTTTTCATAAGTTATGTTTCTGGACAATATATTACCACAATACATGACACAAGTAACTGGAACAAGGACAATTCATATTATAATAACATATGTCATTGTGCGTTCCATTCCGATTAGTTTTTTGTGTGTCGCTTTATTCTGTTTCAAAACATACTTATTTTTTGTGTCTAAAAATATTTTGACATTTCAATTCAATAGTTAAACATATAGATGAATATTAAGTATTTTAAAAACAGAATTATTGAAGTATAAATTTTATACCACAGATGAAGTAAACAATGTAAGCTAATGAACCTTACAAGGGTATATCAAAAAGTAATGGGAATTATTTTTTTCTGTTTAAACACACGCTCGTCAAAATTCACCAATCGTGGTAACAGAGAGGTCTAACCTTGACTGACGCTGGGATAGGTGCCACACTGCCCATAGGCTGTTCAGTTTGCCTGAGAGAGCCATTGTGTAAACATGTGTTTCAGTGACCCGACATGGATTTCAAGTTATAACAACAAGCAGCAAATTGGTTTTGTGTTCACCTGAAAAAATCTGGAACTGAAATGCTACAAATGATACAGGAAGCATATGGAGACCAAGCTTTATCAAAAACATGTATTTTCGAATGCCATAAAAATTTCAAGAAGGTAAAAAAGGTCTTAAAGACGCTCCACATTCAGGATGGTCCTCCACTTCAAAAACTGAACCGCAACACCATTGATGTCCTGTTGCAAGAAGACAGATTACTAATGATAGTGAAGATAGCAGACATTGTGCAATTTCCTATGGGTCAGATAAAGACATAGTTTGTAATGATTTGGGCTACAGAAAAGTGGCGGCAAAATGGATTCCACGAGTGCTTAATGAGGAACAAATGTGTTTATCGGGTCATGACCTGCCAGCAGTGGATCACAAGGCTTCGGAGGGAACCCAACTTTCTGGACCAGGTTGTAACTTGTGATGAGAGCTAGTTTCATCACTATGATCCGGAAACCAAACAACAAAGTGCACAATGGAAACATCCCGACAGCCCAAGGCCAAAAAAAGCAAAGGTGCAACCAACTGCAGGGAAAGTCATGCATCTTGTGTTTTTCGACAAAATTGGGATGATTTATGACCATTTGGTTCCTAAACACACCACGGTAACTGCTCAATATTATAGTAACGTCCTTAAAGGACCACCCAAGAGGAAACAGCTGCCAAGAAACCAGAACTTGCTGCTAATTGATGGATCCTCCATCACGACAACACCCTTGCTCATCGAGCCATAGCAACACAAGAGGCAATCTCTCAATCATGCCCCAACCACTATATTCACCAGATTTAGCACCCTGCAATTACTACCTGTTTCCACAAGTGAAAAAACATCTTTGTGGGTGCCATGATACAGAACTAAATTGTGTTATTTCGGGTATACTGATCAGGATGTCAAACAAGGGCTTCTCTGAGTGTTTTGAAAAGTGGATATAATGTTGGAACCAGTGTGTAATGTCAGAAGGAATTTATTTTGAAAGCTTGTAATTAAATTTGAATGAAAGGAAATCATGGTGTCCGAAAAAAAATTTTCCTGTTACTTTTTTATCCACCCTTGTCATTTATTAACTTCATTTGAATGGTTTATAGTGAAAGAATGATCAGTTTTTAAACTATAGTATTTCATTTAGTTAAAGCGCCTATTTTGCTCACACTGGAAACTATTAAATATGTTATGTTCCTTCTTATTCTTGTCCTGGGTTAAACAAATGCAAATTGTATCAATCCGGGATAAATTCTTCAATTACTTCATTCTGTTCACTATAAATAGCAAGGTCAATGCACGCTTCTGAATTTGTATCTTTCTGTTTTGAAAGAGACTGCAATGACCAGGCAATTAGCACATGCAAGAATCCATAAACTATTAAGCCACATAATACAATATATTAACATGTTATTTAACTTTTTTATTTCTTTTATAATGTTCAACAATCTTTTTTTCTTAATAAAAGTTACTTAGCCTTAAGTGTCAGTTCTTATAATGATTATTTTCTGCAGTAGCACAGATTTAATTTGGTCTATAGCTAATTGGAAAGCGCTCTAAAATATGGTTCTGTTTAGTCAATCTGTTAGATGAACTAGGATTTAGGCAACATATAATTTCATCTCTGCAGCTAATGTCTTTTTGACATCTGTTTTGTACCCTCACATAAAACACCCCAATGCTTAAAAAGAATACATCCCGAAGTACAGTATTTTTTCCAATACCTGGTGGGCATGACCGTTTATGTGTATTATTAGGAAGAAAAAGCTACTGCAAAAGGTCCCTCAATGTTCCACACTTGTTTTAAACTGTGTGCGTGTACATGTTTATGTGTATGTGTGTGTAAGGGGGTGGGCGTGGGTTGGTGAGTGGGTATGTATGAGAGAGATTCTAGATATGTATCACTAGATTGCTTTCAACCTTTCTTTGCACTAGTATTGTGTCCACCATTTGTTGTTATCAACAACTGCATTTAATATAAAACTCATGAAAATGAAGTGTTTAAAACAGCAGAGCATATTGATAAGTTGAAAAATATGTCAACATTTCTAAACACATTCTGCTCCATCATGTAATAATGTTAATCACAGGACAATTTTGGAGAGGATCCTCTCCATCGTTCAGCTGTTGATTAACTGGCTCGACATCAGGCAACTGCCTCCTCCTTCTCTTGAACATTATAAACTAAAACTGTTCTCGGTGATATAAGGGTTGTACCATATGGGTTTTTCTGGCAAGCCCAAGTGTATATATTGTAATATAGATAAGTTACTAGAAACAATATATTCCGGGCTTATGGGTCATGGTCTACTAGGCTTCTTCTTCCCAGACGTTTCGTCTGCGACTATGGCAGACATCAACAGTTGCTGTTGAAATATCCACTAGGATACTTCGACCTCACTGCCACTGATGTCTGCCATAGTCGCACACGAAACGTCTGGGAAGAAGAAGAAGAAGCCCAGAAGACCACGGCCCATAAGCCTGGAATATATTGTTTCTAGTATTGACACCAGCCGTGACAGCGTTAGAATCTAAATAGACAAGTTAATAATTATAAGTCTAAGATGACAGTAGCCTGTAAGCCGGGTACAATGTACTACACCAAGTCAATATTTCAAATAAAGATATTTGGAATTGCTTGGTATGCTCTTCTTCCTGTTGGCTAGTCATAAGACATTGTCTATGATTGGTATTTCGAAATTCATCAGCTGATCTCGATCCTCAACCCATTAATGCCCAACTTCTTTCTTTTTTTTTTTTTTTCCAAAAACTAAAAGGAAAAAAATGTAATATATTTGTTTAGCATACAGTATGTCAACAGTACATTTTGTTTGCCTATTTATTCACCCAGTATGCCAAAATTACTTGGTCTATAAATAGACTCCTGGGCGTTAATGGTATCAAAACATACTTTAATGATGAATGAATGCGTTTCTGTCAAGTTCATCTGTTTTATGATTAAACTTTACTTCTTAAAGCAATTGCAGTTTGAGAATAAAAATTGTGATAAAATAGATGTGCATATGGATACACAGTGGGCTTACATGGGCACAACACATAGATGCTATAGCTACCAAAATTAGCAAATATATTTATCTTTTTAGGTTTCTTAAACATAGGCAGTGAAGAATTAAAAATGATTTATTACAGTGTAATCTATCCACATCTACATTATGGGATTGAGGTATGGGGAAGTGCAGTAAAGATGCATATGGATAAGTTATTGATTTTACAGAAGAAATGCATCTGAATTATTAGTAATTTAAAATTTAGGGAATCTTGTAGGAATGCATTTAAACAACACAAAATATTAACAGTTTACTCTTTATATGTGTATAGGACTATACCATATATACAAAATAAGAGTCCAACAAAAAATATTGATATTCATGGATATAGTAGGTACTAGATGTAGCATAAATTACCATAGATATACGTGTAATAAGCAATTTGTATTTAAAGATGTAAATGTAATAGGAACAATTTTGTACAACAAATTACCTACAGAGATTAAAACTATAAGAAAATGAAACTTTAAAGCTTGTTTAAAAAATTATTTGATCCAAAAATGTCTCTATTCTCTTGATGAACTGTAAACATGTTTATGTAAATATCTGTATGTGTAAATGTAAATATTTACTTTTGACAATGTCTGAAACTTGTATACAAGTCTATAGGCAATAATCATCATCACCATCACCACCACCATCGCCACCACCACCGCCACCTCCGCCGCCACCGCCACCGCCACCACCACCGCCACCACCACCACCACCTCCGCCGCCACCGCCACCGCCACCACCACCGCCACCGCCACCGCCACCACCACCGCCACCACCACCACCACCTCCGCCGCCACCGCCACCGCCACCACCACCGCCACCACCACCGCCACCTCCGCCGCCACCGCCACCGCCACCACCACCGCCACCACCACCACCACCTCCGCCGCCACCGCCACCGCCACCACCACCGCCACCACCACCGCCACCACCACCGCCACCTCCGCCACCTCCGCCGCCACCGCCACCGCCGCCACCGCCGCCACCGCCACCATCACCACCACCGCCACCGCCACCGCCACCACCAGACTATCTGGACCAGGTGGAAGAATCACATCAGCTGTGTAACAATCACATGAATTTTATTGGAAAAGTTATCGTCACAATATCCAGTGTAATTTCTTTGCATATGATGTCAAAGTTATTACACGCCATCTCTCTGAATGTAATCTAAAATAATGAAAAGGGAAAAAGAAATAACTAACGGATATAGCTATTATCATTTGCATTTTTTGTTTGTGCAGAAGTGCAAAACTATCCTCAAAAGTAATAATTAAAAGACATATGTAAAGGGTAGAGTAAAACTGAAAAATTCAATGCCATGAACAAGATTTGAACCATGGATCTACCAGTTACCGTCCGGCTGCTCTAAGCACTGAGTTATCATGGCCAACGTGCTGATATGACATTAAATACCACAACTCACTCACATTATTCCCGGTAAACTATATTATATATATAACTATATTATATTATATATATATTTCCAAAAAGAAATTTGGAAACCAGAATTAAGGAACACGTCAGAAATATCAAATACAAAGAAACAGATAAATCAGCCATAGCTTTTATAATCATAATATCAACAACCTAAATATCCAACTTTTATAACCAGTAAAAAAATTATCTGAAGGGTTTTTTTTTTTTTTTTTTTTTTTTTTTTTTTTTTTTTTTTTTTTTTTTTTTTTCCCTTCTTTTGGTAAGGAGAAGATAGAAGAAGAGTTGGAGTAGAAAGAGTGGATCTAGACAGGATAAGAAATGAGGTAAAGGGAAGTTTTGTTTAAGTTTTATTTCAAGAAAATGTGTTGTTTGCTCAGTTCTGCATGAGCCCCTGTGGTATTGCGTATCATAAGAAAATTAGCTGCCTTCCAGGGAAAGGGAGCAGCTAGAAGTGTTATGCTGGGCTACCGCCATGACCAAGGCCCTACGTGCAGCACTCAGTGAACTGTCAGGGACTCGGGGACTTTGATGATGTTCCTTCTTATAACTAATTGGTGCTGGTAGCTCTTGGCTAACCTGAGTAGTTGGTATATGTCTTGCACAGGTCACTGCAGGGGAGTCCATGATCGTTGTAGAATTTCACTGGACTTCTTTGAACTGCTGGGTGTCCAGTTGAGTGTGGCTGTTGTTGTTCTCGGCGTGTCTGTGTGGGTGCTTTGTGTGTGGATGGAGTGATTCTGTTCTAGACCCTGATCAGCTTATGCTGAACAGATTCGAGAACTTTTGGGATGTCATCATTGGCCAATTCCATTATTGCTGCCCAGAGCTGATGTAGCAGCCTAGCAGCAGTGTTGAAACCAGTGGTGTGGTGGATGAGTTGGTGGCCAAGCATAGCAAACTTCTTGTGGCTTGACCACTGGAATGTGATGAGCTTGGTCTTGATGTTCTTGATGTGTGTAGAGTGCTGTCAGTTGTAGAGTGTTGAAGTTCATTTACGGCGATGAGAAGGTGGAGATGGTGGTTGTCAGCTGTTTGATGGCTTCTTCCACGCTGACCAGACGTTGGTTAGGCTTCGGACTTCAGTGCGAAGGTCCACTCTTGGCTGGGCAGTGGTGCTCCGGCGGTGACTGCGGCGTAGTGACTGTGGTGATGGCAGCCCCCTGATGGGCCCGTGGTGGCCGTGGCTGAGGTGATGTTGGCGTTTGGTGTGGCGTTGCGCTCTTCGGGTAGTGCGGGCAGCTGGCCTGCCCAGTGAAATGGTCCGACCTGCCGCAGGTGGCGCAGGTGGCGCAGAACCTTGCGCGTCGCAAGGTTGTGCTGCTGACAGGCCGACGTAAGCGAGGCTGCTCCACAGTAGTGGCACTTTGGTGTGCCAGGCAGCCGTCTTCCGAATGGCCAAACTTGCAGCAGCGGCGGCATTGCCTGTTCCATTCGGATCGGCTAGATTCGATGTGAATCAGACGGCCGAAGAGGGTGCTGCCAGTGGACAGCGCTGCTGCGTAGTGCACCATATCTCGGAAGATTAGGCGCACCAGCGGTGTTGGGCCGTGGAGACCAGAGATGGCCAGAGGCGTTGACCCTGCTGCAGTAGGATCTGCGGGTGCAGGTGTCGATGCACTTCCACGGCAACGGCGCTGAAGCGGCTGTACCGTGTAGAAATGACTGCAGGAGATGCGGTGACGTCGGAGCTGGCTACTTGTGGCTGCGGTGACGGCGCGCGGCTGACTGGCTGGCTGTTGTTGAGCTGCTGGGTGGTCGGCTGGGCCGCTATAGCGCTGATAGTGGGCCCGGCTGGAACTGTTGCTGCGGTGCCTTGTGGCGTTTCCACGTTCTTCTCTGCGATGGTGGAGATGCTCTCAGCTGCTGGAGAAGATGCGTTGCGTCGACCCTTCCTCCTTCCCATCGAAGAGATGAATGATGAGACCAACAATCACCCGAGTTTTACTTAAGAAAAGTGGTAACTACCATTGGGAGTTAACAGTGTGGGGAAAAAATTTCTGTCATTAAGGATCGAGATTGGCTGATGAATTTTGACATACCAATCATAGACAATGTCTTATTACTATCCAATAGGAAGAACAGAACGTCAGGCAATGAGAGGAGGGGGCAGTTACCTGATGTTGAATCAGTTAATCAACAGTTGAATGATGGAGAAGACCTTCTCGGAAACTAGTCCTGTGATTAACATTAGGTATTACAAGTAACTAGGAGCAGAATGTGTTTAGAAGTATTGACATATTTTTCAGTTTATTAGTATGCTCCACTGTTTTAAATGCTTCATTTTCGTCAGTTTTATATTATCGTGGTTAACAAGCCAAAAGGTGTAATAGATTGTACTAGTAAAAAAATGGTGGAAATGGAAATAAGAGAAGTCTATGACTTTAACACAAGCTTTTGTGATACAAGAGCGAAATCAAGAATGTTTAAAAATTACTTATGAAAAGGAGATATACTCTTGCTAACATTAAACTTCTGAATATCTGTCTGAGATAACAGTTAACCCTAAAATTTATCGGCATGATCGTCAAGCAATACAGGCAGAAGACACAAGAAAGCCTTAGAGAAAAAAGTACTAGTATTTGAAAGATCAAAACAGTAGGTGCTCCATTTTAGCAAACACGACTTAATGTTATACAATACTCATTTAAAATTAGTGAACAACCTATAACACACTATATGGACAATCTTTGAAAATATATTATATAACAAACTCAATATAATCATGAGCAACAAAACAAACAAGCTTGAAAACAAAGTAATACAGCCCAGAAAACAGACACACGTAAATAAAACACAACAAATTGCAAAAACTACAGACAATGTCATTAAACTATCGACATAATCTTTTACAGAAAAAGAAATAACCTTTTTAAATCAAGGCCTTAAAACTTGTGTTACCTACTCACTCAATATAGATGACTTCATCATGGATGTAAAAATAACAATGCGTATTCTAAAATACAATGAGAAACCGGTAACCAGAGCCAAATGTCAGGAATTGTTGAAGCCGATTTTAACCTCAGGGCCTATGAAAGGAAATTTTAAATTAAGACAACTGGCTCAAGCATTAAATAACAAACCGGTGTTTTATTTAAAAGCATTAGGGCAACAAAACAGTCATAATAGCTAAAGATGATTGAATAAAGAGAGTGGATAAACCTTTACAAAATCAAGAATATAAAGAAATTTTCAAGGATCCCTTAAGATTCCACATAGTTACAGTACAGAAAATAATTCAAGAGAGCAAGGTTATCCCAAACAATACAAAATATAAGTTAATACCGAGCAACCCAGTGTTACCAAAATTGTATTATTTACGAAAAATTCACAAAAATTATGATAGTATGAGACCTATAATTTGTAACAAAGATGAACCAATATATCATTTGGATTTATAATAAAGAAGATCCCACAAACTTCATACATTACCCTGGGGCAGGCAGTGACCCAGACCTCTTGTTAGCTATAACAGATATTGTTTCAAAGATTAAAAAACTAAGTTATAGAAGACCCAAGTTATGGCCACAGAGCAGTGGTGGTTTGTGGCTGGGAAATTAGGTGAAGAGTTAGTGGGAAAGAAAAGTATACTTATGTTTATAAAGATTATTTTAATAATTGAACTGGCTTACTTCTTGTACACCAAATCAATCCTTCTGTCATTTAACGCTGCAAAATTGTCAGTGATGTCTTCATAGAATGGCTGCATTGTTATTAATTGCACTAGAAGTTCTTTCTAAATCAAAATATTCACTAAAGAAGAAAGTCTCTTCTGACAATGCATTCCTCAGGTATGTTTGTGTACGATTTGGACAAGAAAAGCTTCGCTCCACAGACCATGCAGAGGAAGATATTGACAGAATAAGAGAGAACAGCATATACGTATCCGTAAAGATGTCTTTATCCACATTGAGCATTTCTAAGATCTTTCCAATGGGAATATTTCTGTACTTCTCAGCGGAGTACACAACAGAAAGTTAATTTCTTATACGCTGTGTCTTGGGGAATACAGGTCCAAAGAAGTTTTGCAAGTTTTCAAGTGCACTTGAAGGAAAACATGCGTGGTATTCTTCAATTTTTGTAGCATTAGTCAGGCAAACAAATTGAATTTTTTCACAATCACAAAATCTCTCATTCATTGCCATCAAAACGTGATATGGAATTTCGTGATACAAGGCTCAAAACATTTGAATACCCTCATTCTGAGAAAGGGAATTGTACTCTCATGAGAGGCGCACATCCGCCATTTTGCTGGCTTTTTCAAACGTAATTGAAAAATAATGTTCATTCCTCTTATTCCTTAGCATATCACAAGTGGTACTTATTTTTGATATGCAGTAGTTTACATCCAGTGACCTCTTCTGCAAAACATCGAACAATGTATCTGTCAAATAAAATATGTCATGAAACACTACTGCCAGAAACACAACTTCAAAATTGTTCATGTCGTTCGGAAAACCTCTGGCAAGTAGAATGGAATTATCATCAGATTGTTCACAGGAAATTATGGCTTTGAAAACCTCTTTCAACTTTTCCCAATCATCCACAATTACATGCAACAATTTTGAGTTGGAGCTCCAGCAGACAGATGTTACACTTGGAATGTGTGGTACTGATACAGAAGTAATTGTGTAGGTTCTCTTTGCTGAGTGATGGAAAAAGGTAGGAATTCCAGTAATCAAAGAAAAAATATATGACATTGTACTTTTTTGCAACTTTGTTGCAAGACTAGATTTAGATGATGTGCAAAACAGTGTACAAATACTGCAAAAGGAACTTTTTCCTTTATTTTTTTCTGGAGTCCATTTTAATGGCCAGACATCATGCTTGTACCACCATAACATTGGCCTACTAATTTCTGCTTGTAGCCAAATGGTTCTAAGATGTTGTCCAATAAAACATGCAGAGTTTCTGATGTTCTGTCGTCACTTACATCGTAGAAACCTAAGAAACACTCCACAACAGATCCTTCAGCATTAACGAAACCTCATTATTACAGAACACTGAGATACCTGTGTAATATCTGTCACATCAACTACCTAGACAGAAAAATAATCAGCAGTTTCCAATTCAGTGTTTACAAATGTATTGATGTAGTTCAAAATGCAATCCAATAGTTCATTTTGTATACTTTTTGATTCACCACTGAATACACTTTTTTTCTTTTTTTCTGTATTTCTATAGGACTCCTAGATACCAGCAATGTCAGCAGTTCCTTAAAATTTCCATGATTAATTGAGCCTTTTGCTTCATCCTGACCGCGGAATCCTAATTCTTGCTTGCCATCAACTGCTAACTGCAGGAAAAGCCTGTTCAGATATACGTTTTCATTGAACTGCATGGTATACAGCCTAGCATTCTCCTTTAGTGCATCTGAAACTGTATTTCAATTTCTTTCAAAAGTTTTCAAATTAACCTGGCATTTTAGATGTTCTGCCGAATCTGAGTGTTTCTGTAATGAACATGTTATATTGAATAAAGCAGCAAATCCCTCTTTATTCCAAATATTGCTTTTATTGCTAAAAAAAGCATGGCCAACAAAATAATTTCTCTGGAGTTGGCAAGGAGCACAACCATGGAAATTCCACAAACCACGTTTCACTTCTTTCATAGCATATATTTGTAGAGATCCAGTGGGGTACCCACACTTTAAAACTTCCTTTTTATCTTTGTCTTTGCACCATGAAAAAGGTGTTTCTAATAAAGTAAACACTACCATAAGCAGAATTCATGTTTAAAGCACTAAATGCAAACAATAAATAGACTACTGCAGGTGTTTCACATCCAGGAAGTACCGACAAGTAATAGCTCTGTCCACCTCACTTAATGCCCCCTCCACAAACAGAAGCAGGTGACATCACGATTGCTATAGCAACCATGCTGTAGGCTCCGCCGTAGGAAGCTCTTTGCTACCTCTTGCTTTGCACTTCAATTCTAGTCCATGGTAAGAATGCACGCTTGCTTCTACAGCAGAGCACCATGGAGTACAAAAATAGGGATATCGGTAGTAAAAGCCTACATACCTGTGAAAATAAATATATTTTAAAAATATGTGTGGCAAGGTACTTCACCTACTTCCCCTGAATAGCCACCCTGTCACAAAAGAGTAATTGCTGATATAAAACTAGATGATAAAAATGTCAGTCAGCATCATATGAACCTGTATTGGAACTTCAAAAAAGCAGATTGGAATAAATATAAAACTGAACTGGAAAATAAATTTAAAGAACAAACAAACTCACAGCTGCATGACCAACCAGATCATACAAACAAAAATTTCTGTAAAGTCATCCTAGAAACTGCAAGAAAACATATTCCTCATTGAAGAATAAAAGATTTCAAACCCTTTTGGAGCCCCCAGTTAGAAGAACTGAAAAAGGAAAGGGTTATAGCTAGAAATACAACTGAATAAACAAAAAGCATCAGATACACAAATATAGTGAAAGAAATGTGCCTCACTAAAAAAAGAAATTAACACAGCCAAAAAGAATCACTTTAATAATTTCTTAGAAAAAATGGATTATAGAACAGATGGTAATAAAGCCCATAATTTCATAAAAAATGTCAAGGATAGGAAAGAAAAAAATGGCATACCTATCATAAATACATAACATTAAAATATTAACAAATGATGTATTCATAGCTGAAACCTTCAATAAATATTATGCTAATTCACAATAACAAGAAATAAGAAAAAGGAACATAAACAATTTAAGAAAGATTTGAAACGAAAAAGAGAATGTAATCCTAACACTCAACATTATCTTTTTTCCAAATTTTAATATGCAAGAACTGAACATTGCAATAAATAATCTGAAAAAAAGAAGTCTCCTGGACCAGATCACGTACATTCAAAGTTCATAAAAAACCTTGGTAAAACAGCGAAACAACAACTATTAAAACTCTACAATCTATCCTGGAAAACCACTGTACCTGCTGACTGGCAAAAAGCAATAATTGTCCCATTCTTGAAGAAAGAAAAAACAGCATCAGAAATAAAAAGTTATAGACCAATAGCTCTTACTAGCATAATAGCTAAAGTGATGGAAAGAATGGTGTCAAATAGGTTAAATTGGTTTCTAGAATCACAAAAATTTAATTTCCCCATGTCAAACTGGATTTAGAGAGCTCCACTCTGCAAATGAACAAGTCTTACTTCACAGTCACGAAATCAAAGGCTCCTTCAATAGAAAAGTTTTTATTGATTTCCAAAGTGCATATGATTCAATATGCAGAACAAAACTACTAAAGAAAGTAAAAAAAATAGGGATACAACGTCCAATGTTTTCATGGCCATGTCATTTCCTAACTCAATGCTTTATTGCTACCAGATATGGATGGAATATATTGAAATATAAATAAGTACACAGTGGCTTACCACAAGGCTCAATCAACACTTTGCAATATATTTATTAACGATCTGCCACAACAAATACAAGAATCAGGCATGAAGTGTGCACTATTTGCCGATGACTTAGTAATATGAACTTCAAAGCCAAAAAACAAAAGTACAGAACTAGAAAAAGCCATGCAACAATCCTGAACCAATCTACAAAAGTGGACCAAAGAAAATTTAATGACTGTTAATACAAGAAAATTAAACTACCAAATATTTTCACTAAGGAAAAAAACCATTAAAAATAAAAATAAATTTTTGAGGGTCAACAATTACCAGAAACAAAGGAAGCAAAATATTTGGGAGTTATATTTGATACCAAACAACTTACATGGACCAAACAAATAGAAAATGTAATACAAAGGGCAGCAAGGTGCCTTCCACTGTTAAAACATCTAACAGGAATGAAGTAGGGATGTTCCAGGGCAACCCTTAACACAGCATAAATTCATTATTTACTTACTGCAGCAAAGTTCTTGTAACAGCAAATACACACAAAATTCAAAACTTTCAAAACTAATTACAGGTGCTATCGAAACCACACCAATACAGCTATGGAAATATTAACCAACCAATACCCCATAAATATGAAATAGAAAACTCAGCTCTTATTCAACATGAAAAGTTGATCAGACTCCCATTCAATACATGGAACAAGAGAAATTTTACACATGCACTAAACACTCCGGAGAGCTTTCTTTCCAAAATTCAAGACTTCAAGAAGAATGTAGACCTTCCTAATTCAAAGGAAAACTTCATATATAAAGTCAATCCCACAGAAACATTAGACGTCACATATTATTTAAACCTGACAGAAGAAGTTAAGAAAAGTAATACTCCAACTAGTGTTCTAAAATTATTTGCATTAGAGACAATCAATATTAGATTTCCAGAATATGAATGACTCCATATTTATACTGATGGGTCACTGATATCAAACCAAGACGGAGCAAGGACTGGAGTTTCTTGTCACCTCTTTTCCTATTACAAATCTTTAAGTTATGGAACTACAAACTTTGATGGAGAAATTGAAGCAATTCAGAGGGCCCTACAAAACGTTTTGTACAGAATTTCACATTTTCATCAAGCAGTTACTCTCTCAGATTCCAGGGTAACAATTATAGCAATTACTTCCAAGTTGTCACCAAAAAACCAAACAATTATAGAATGTTGGAAAATCCTTACCCACCTAACAGCACTTCCAAAAAAACACCTAGTCTTCCAATGGATACCAGCTCACTGTGGACTGAGTAGTAATGACAAGGCTGATTTTCTTGCAAAAAAGGGTAACAGCGGAGTACAGAAATCTATAGTTAATCTACCATTTTATGCAGCTAAAAGATTAGTCAACTCTGAATTTAAAAACAATTATTGCAAAATATTACTATGAAAAATCAAAAAATAAAAGATGGGAACTACCAAACAGTAATTCCTGAGTATCCTTGAAAAACAGCAGCTGGGACCTTCAGGTTGATTACTGTACATGATTGTCTGGCAAATCATTGGAACAGAATTGAGATATATTCTACACCACTCTGTCTTCTATGTGATCTGCAAGAGGAAATGAACCAAGACCACCTTCAAATATGCCCGGCCACCTCTAGTGCCCCATCCATCAGTGAAAAATATTGGAGAGCAAGAGGATTAGTGACTTCATTGTCAGAAATCCAGTATTATCAAACAACAACAACAACAACATATCATTTGGCTCAATGTTATCTGAGCCAGATATAAATGAAAATAGTGATGATAGTGGTGAAAGTGAGACCGCAGATTAGTCAGAGAAAGGAAACAATGAAACAATACATTGTAGGCCCAATGAAACCGTGGTATGTATCCAGTTCATTCACAAATTACTGCATATCTACCTATAGAACTTTTACATAATACTACATGGTTTCCCTTCCTTTCTGAATTCCTAGAAGCAGCACTTACATAATTCTCTCCCCGTCCGATATGACGTAACGTTGGAGGACGTTAATTAAAAAAAAAAAAAAAAATTCCCTCCCCAGTCTTTTGAAGCAAATTTTTCAAGAAAAAAAGGGGAGCAATTACGCGATAAAATACGGTATTTATTTAGGCCACCAAACTTATTGCTGGTGTTTTCAAACACATAAGCCATGTGTGGGGAATGTTAGAGCCCTCGCATGGTAAGCAGAGGGTCTGTGGTTCAAATCTCAGCTGTGACATTGAATGTTTCAGTTCCAATTCTACCTCTCAAATAGTGTGAGAAATTTACTCAATCACCCTCAAAAAATACTACTCCAAGTATTAAATTATCAGGAATCCATGTTAACTGTAAGGACTGCCATAGGATATATATCACTAAAACAAAAATAAATTTGGAAACCAGAATGAAGGAACACATCAGAAACATCAAATACAAAGGAACAGATAAATCAGCCATAGCTCACCACTTTAGGTCTTGTTATCATAATATGAATCTAAATATCCAACTTTTAAAACCAGCAAAAATTATTGGGAGTTAATAGTGTGGGAAAATATTTACATCATTTTGACATACCAATCATAGACAATGTCTTACGACTAGCCAGTAGGAAGAACAGCATACCAGGCAATGAGAGAAGGAGGAGGCAGTTACCTGATGTTGAACCATTCGATCAACAGCTTAATGCTGGAGACGGTCCTCTCCAAAATTAGTCCTGTGATAAATATTACAAGTAAGTTGGAGCAGAATATATTTAGAAATATCAACATATATTTCTTCTTCTTTGCATGATTACCCTCCCCTTATGTAGGACTTACACCCCCTAGGACTTACAAGCCAGTGCCTAGGGTCAGATGCCTGTCGGGGAGCACAGGAACCTCTGGACCGGACAGTGTGAAGACCTGGAAGCTGGTGGTCAGCCAAGCACCAGGTATGAGAGTGACGAAGAGGATGATATGAAATGCAGGCAAAATTGATGATTGGAAAGGTGATAATGGAGCAATTGGTGGAATGAGTGGTGAGGAAAACGAGCACTCAGAGAAAACCCACCCTGATGCCGCTCCGTCCACCATAAATACCACATGATCGAACCCAGGCCACCTAGGTAATAGGCGAGCACTCTAACCGCTCGACCACGACGCTGTCTCAACATATTTTTCAATTTACTACATTCTCTACATCAATATTTAAACTTTCAGTAGCATACTTCATTGAAGTGTGTAATATGTGGTTGGAGCAATTGGCCTTCAGGATAGTCTCATTTTACCTAACAATAATTGGTACACCGAATAATTTTTCCCAAAATTGCACATTTATGTAATATTTGATGAGCAAAAGTGTGGCTGATTTGCACTAAAAATCTATAAACTTTTGTTAAACTTTTCATAAAGCTCAGTAAGCCAGATGTTTTGATTTTCCGAGTCCACATCCCATAACCAGACTCAGGGGTCTCCGTCTAGGGGATATGTGAATAGCAACCACAAGGTACCCAAGCTGAGCAGAACATTACTTCCACTTACTGGTGTTTTGCTCCTCACTGTAACTTTTCTATCTGACCTTACCTTGGTCATCTCTTGTTCTCTTCCGGCCCTCATGCTATTAGGGTTCCTGAGGGCTAGGGAGTCTTTATTTTTCCAACCTCTCCATTTCTCTAACTTCTCTATAAACTCTTAACCCCTAACATGCTGACCTGTCATGGCATGTAATACGTCCTCTGATTGGTAATCAAGAGGATATGGTCGGTGAATTTATTTTAATAATTTTCCCGGTCAGGTCGGTGAGACCCGTAAACCAATGACAGGTGTGGTCCTCCAGACATTCTGGGGGTTGTGAGAGAGTGATTTGACTGCCAAAACAAAAAAATATGGTGCTCTCTAAAAAGCAGTTACTATTACTGCTATTGCTCTCTTTAATATCATCAGGGAAAAATATTGGAGAGCAAGAGGATTAATGACTTCATTGTCAGAAATCCAGCATTAGCTAACAACAACATTAGCATTGTCAGCACTATATGAAGACAAAACACTCACATTTAATTTGTGACGTTCTAAACTCTGCAGCACCAAGCCATTAATGTGAGATAGAATATGTTGTCAGACCCCGAAAAGAAAGCATTTGTGTAAATATTTATTGTAAGTATAGTGTATTTTTCATATTGGTAAGGATTTTTTAAGTACTAAGAGTGTATTACCATTGTTGTGTTGTTAAGAGAAATAATTGTTTAATAACGTCATTAAAGTTAAATAACATGTCCAAATTTAATATGTATAATTATAAGAATCATTTTATATTAAAGGTGTAGGGGGGATAGATAGAGATCGCTTCCCTAAAATTCCAGGAACTATTTACTGTGTAGGATGATTTCATGGGATATGCCACGGGAAATGGATGTATATGCGTATGAATACAAACGCATTGTGAAAGAAGATGCTAGATTTTTCATAGCATCAGTGTCCAGAGAGAGAAGACATGTTTTGTGATACGTGCAGCTGTGGACACTAAAAGTGATTTAAAACAACTAATAACGAGAAGAAACCATTAAGGAAGTAGGTTCATGTGCGACGAAAGTTAATTAAAGTGCTACACGTGTAATATTCAATGAGAAAGGTGCAAATAAAAGTGTTATAGAAAAGTAATATCCTGTGTCTGCATTATTTCACCCTGTACCATGACCCGAGATAGTAAAAGAGTCCTGAAGCTCAGATCGTTCAACAGCATAAATTAAAAAAACAGCACCAAATGGCAACAGCAGTTTTGCTGGCATTTTCAACAAAATCCAGTAGTTTATTTTCCGCTGCTCTCTGAGATCAAAATAACAAATACACATGGGGAAGAGTTTATGATTGCATCTATTTGATGCATCCATAGATAAAGAGAAGAATGTTTCAGTTTTTCCAGAACATTGCAGAATATCTAAAAAATCACTAAGACTTCTACGTCCAAGCACATTCTTCACAAGCATTTCAGATTTAGTGCATCCACAGGAAAGTTTAGACGCAACCACTGAATCATTGAAAATATGAGATGTCAATTTATTACCACAGTCTAGACTTGCGTAACTTAAATTGTGCTTCACTGCATGGAAAACTAGACTCAACTCACATGTGGCAATTCTGTTACGCTCGTTATTGTTTTTAAGATTTACGAAAAAAGAGTTTGCACTCCCTAGCTTCAATTTTTCCCTTTTCTTTATGGCCTTTATATTGTTTTTCCTGTTTCAGGTCAGACTGTCCACCATGTGAAACACCGAAATCTGTTCTACATGGAACACAAAATGCCCAATTTTTATCTGGGGCCGGCTTAACCCACACAAACTGCTCTTATGCTCCTTCATTCTGGCTTCTAAATGATGTGTAATTTTATCAATATAAACCCTATCACAATCCAAACTGCTAAATTGAAAAATGCCAGATTTTTTATGAGTTGGAGTTTTATCCTTTTTAGAAAAATTTAGTAAATTTTATATATTGAAATTATTTTTAGGAACCAATGTTATTCCATATTCTCTAAACATTTTTTAAAACTTTTTATTATCCAAAGGATGGTAAGTAAACCTTTTAAAAATACACTCATCTTATTTTCTTGAGGGTAGAAACTTCTTTAATAGCCTTTTGATGTTTAAATTTTTCTACCCTTTTATGTATAAAATCTGTATTACAACCATTAATTACTGCAGTGTTAGAAACCAGAATGAAGCAGCATGTTAGAAATGTTAAATATAAACAGATTGATAAATGAGCTGTGGCGGATAATTTTTGGTCATTTAATCATGAAATAAATCCAGAGGTTAAATTATTAAAACAATTAAATGGACCCATAGATTTAATGGGTTGGGAAAAGATATTCATTTTAAAAAACGGGAACTGCGTTATGAATTTTGAAATACTACCAATAGATTGTAATTATAGGTTTTTGTTTTCAGAGGTTGGCGACAAATAGATCCTTGAGTTGAGCATTGGTAACTATGGTAACTTGTTTGGATAGCTTTGTAAGTGAGTTGGACACAACTTGAAACTAGTCAGTTACTGAATAACTAAATATATTAAGATAAGTGAAGCTTTTAGTTTCTAATTTGTTCTTATTTTAGATTGTGTAGTTTCACTGTTAATAGGTTTAATTTCCTTGATTTAAATACATAACAAATTCAAAAATAATTACATTTCTGGATGGGAAGATAAAATGTATTCAAGAGAAAAAAGACTTAAAGCCTAACAATAGGGTTTATCATAAAAAATAACAATAATTAAAGAGTTCAAATTTAAGGAAATAATCTGTATAGTTTACATCTTACTACAAGAATAGTGAAATTTGGTAAATTCAGTGTATGGGACATAGCTGTTATTACAGATATTTCTAAGTATTTTAAGTGGCATATGCTTACATACTTCAATGCTCATCATTACTGATAGTGCCTATGTCAGTGGCATACGCTGGGATTGTTACTCGGGCTATCACTGGCCTACCAGATCTGGACAATGGGTTGTTGATTAAAGGTTAACTTTACAAGCTAATATAAGTTAAATAACTATTACAAAAGTAAAACGAACAGTTTATATAAATATGAATTCCAGCTGTCTTTCTTAATGTGTAAATCGCGTTGTCACACTGTCAAATAAAAGATTTATTGTTCTTCTTTGTGACTTTTCAATAAAACGAATATGTATTTTTCCACCGATAGAAGGGCAAAGTTGCTCAGATGACTTTATACTTCTGTTGCCCGTAAATAAAATGTTGCTCATTTCAAGGCAGAAAAACTCCCTCCTGCACATGCAGTAGTGGAAGGCAAATGTTAAAATCAGTTCACACAGTTTATAAGCTTCACTGCACAAGACATAAGTTCATTTGGCTTCATATAATTTGCAATGGTTTGAATGCTCTTGTTAGGAAATTCTTGAAATAAATTGAAAGTTTCAGTGCATTTTTACTTTCTCTACCACATATAGTAGAGGAACTATTGTATTCCACCCAAAAATTTTATGTCGAGATTTCACAGGAAAGTATGTTTTGAGGCCCCCTGAGTCCAAAAAAGCATCTTTAGAAAAAGGTCTGTGTGTCTATCTCTCAGTCTGTGAACAGCATAACTCAAAAATGAAAAGTTGGCTAAAACCAAAGTTGGTATTTAAGTTTAACATCTTTCAAGGATGTGACACAAAGATTTTTTAAGAAAATTGCTTGAACCTAAACTACCCTTTACAAGGAAAATTTGTTGAAAATTTTGATTTTGTTCAAAATGGCTCTTAACGATTTTGATTAAAATGCCATATGTTTGAGATATTTTTATGAGAAATGAAATTCATAACTTGAATTTTCTTTCTACAGCCCTTATAGTCGTATTTACTCTGGATGACTTGCATAACTGGTAAACCGTAAGAGATAGACCATATCTTACTATAGAAAAAATTTAGATCTTGCTAAAATACACAATTTATGCCTGAATAAATTTTTTTGTAGAGTGAAGCATTTTGGAGATATTCCTTGTTATTTGTGTGAGTTTTGGAGAACTTAAACTTTTGGGAAGTGGAGCATTGTTATTCATTTTTTTATATGTTAAGCGTGCAAAGAGAACGGAATCTCAAAGCTTTAAAACATTTGGCTAGCGCTCAAAGTCTACTGTATTCTCATATTCCCCTTGCACCTGTAAGGAAATAAACAAGATAATTTCTGCCAACGTTTATCTCAACTAACACAAAGAAGATATAGGAGTAAGTGTTGTAAGAATGGTTAATACAAACTGGCTGGTATTGCAGTCATTATTAATATTGCTTATTAATTTCTAGTTTACAATAGATATGGGTTTTGGTAATAGCTAGTTCCTGTTTTGAAAGTGTAGTGCCAGTTTGCCAACCCATTTTAAGATTTTTAGCATCTATTGCACTGAGATCTAGTTATGTCTCAGTACAAAAATCCTTACAATTATTTCTAAAGAATTCATCTTACAAGCCTTAAAGTACTTACATCATTTTAGGATAGCTGAGAAACTTCACCCTTGATGTTGCGATAGCTTTTAACGCAGGTGGCCTGACATAGTGCTGAGGTGACCTCTCTTGCTGTGATGTTCTAACCTCCTTTGTCAAGAGCATCTCATCATGCAAATTCCTAGCATAAATTAAAATCATTTATTTTTGGTTTCACATTTTATTAAACAATAATATTAGGCAATTATTATTTATTTATGCCAACAACTTGCTGTTGGCATTTTTAAACACACAAGCCATGTCTGGGCAATGTTTAAGAGGCAGAACTGGAACTTAAAAAGTCAATCCCACAGCTGGGATTTGAAACACAGACCCTCTGTTTACCAGACGGGCACTCTAACCATTAAGCTACTGTGACAACCTGCCAACCTGCAATCTGACATTGAATTCTCAAACCAGTTCATATTTCTCCTGGTAAGTTAAGTTCCAGTTCTACCTTTCAAACATTGCCCACCCACGGCTTGTGTGTTTAAAAACACCAACAGTAAGATTGTTGGCATAAATAAGTATTAGTTGTACCAATGTTACATGTACTCCCTTAGAGTGCGAGCCATTATGCAAACAAAATGTATGAAAATATATTTTGTAATGCTCTTTCCAGAATAACAAACTGCCACATCTATAAAGTACAGTAGGTATCAAGTGCTGAATGGATTTCAGCTCCTATAATTTCACTCAGAAAGGAGGTACATTTCTGTGACATTTTGACTGTGCATGCCCTATTGGGCCTTCCTTCTTGCCAGCTGAGTGTTATGATTCATATAGCCACTCTGAGTCGAGTATTAGTTTTAGGCTCCTGTGGTATGCAGTGGAATTCTTTTTCATCTTTTGAAAATTTGCATATGGTTCCCATATTTAAATCTAAGTCCAAAGTCTATAGTAGTAAAAAGAGTGAGTGCACGAAGAAATTTAGTATGAAAATGTGTGAAAATATATGGATACGCAGGTGTGATGCTCAGAATACACTTTTTTCTTTCCATGTTATTTATTTGGAAACACTGATGCATGGGTAGAGGGGTAGTGACAGATCTTAGGCATATTAATGCATTCATAAGGAAACATAGTGTAAATAATAAGCAGACATTGGATTTATGTGCATTAAAAATTATTAAAATATGCATGCTAAATTGCATAAAGTATGCATAAAATCTCAAAAATATGCAGTTAAAATGCACAGTTTATAGATCTAATCATATTCAGCATTTTCAATTATATGTCCTCTTGCTTGCTCTAATTGGATCTGCATTAGACCCTGATCTTCTGTAAGTGTTCTGGAGTAAATTTAGAGCACTTATTGTTTAGTATGAGTTTGTATGCTGAGAATGACCTCTCAATGTCCACAGCTGTCATAGGCCAGTATTTGTAGGAACTGACAAAGTTTGGTGAAATTTCTTCTGGAAGGTCAACACTGTCACCTTGCAGGTACCTGTCGGTCTGGGTGGCTCAGTTGGTTAGATGCTGGTCTACTGATCCCAAGCTCACGGGTTTAAATCCGGCCCAGACTGATTTTTTTTAAGCATGCTTATAAATGACAGCTGCCAGTAGATTTACTGCCATGTAAAATAACTTCTGCAGGACACAGTTCTGGCACACTGGCGATGCTGATGTGATCCTGGTAATTAACAATGCCGTTAAACACCAAGAATGTTTTTTACAGAGCATAAGATGTTACAACCAGGATTTCTTTGTTGAGCACTGCACATTTGTCACCCAGTTTTTTTGCATGCTTCACAGACACACAACTAAGTTCATATTTCACTTTCTCACAGATAAGGGCAAACCTCAATTTCCTAACTCCTTAATTGCTTTGGGTAGAACTTTGAAATGAGCTTTTATTACATTTAAATCCCTCTGTAACATTTCCTAATTTGAGTATTTCTTGTGAATGCTGAATTGAAGTGACATTAGTGGGATCCAGGCTGCAAACAAATTCTTTAATGGCACAAAAATTATCTCAGTAAAATATATCAGTGTTTATCCATGTGTCCCTGCGTGCAAGAGTTGATTCTGGTGATTAAAACCACTCTGTAAGCGTTTACTTGTGTGGAATACCTTCTTAGTACTTGAAATCAAAGTGTTTACTTCAGAAAACTGTTCCCACGCTGCTTTTGTTACTCTATTAAGTCCATGTAAATGCCAGTAACATGTATTAAATGGGGACAAAACATTTTTAGAGCTGAACCAGCACTCAACATATAGCATGCAGATTCTGAAAAGAGGACAAAAAAGTTGGTGTCATTGCCACCTTCTGGCCATAATACTCATACAGCTACACCAACCACTAGTGGCTGCAGTATAAAGATGGGGTCGTGAACTGGAGGCATGAAATGAACCTGGCCATTCTGATACTATACTAGTGAAGCATTTCTTTTCATTGCCTGGTAGCTTGGATGCTGATGTATTCATCTCTGTAGATTGCAGGTTTAGGAATACGCACATGTGTGTAGTTCAACACGTCGACAACAGATGGAAACTTATATTTTTCCAACCATTCAGTGTTTGCTGCAGCAGTATCCTGAGGTGTTAGTGGAAAATGAATCCAAGCACTAGCTTTGTCAATACACGTTTTTGTATACATAGATGACAGTTTTATTACAGTGCTCTGGTGAACACTCTTCTCCTTCTGGCTATGCCAGACTGAAATACCGCATCAGACATTATTACACCATACTTTTTGTTTGCATGTAATAGTTCCAGCTCTAGTTTCATGCATTTCTCCAAGAAAATGAAAAGCAATGCAATTAACGTTTTGTTCACTGAATCTATGCATATACACACTTAACATTTTCACTGAGAGCACATTTTTCATGTCACATTGTAACCAGTAATTGATCTATAACTACGATCTGAACAAAGCGAAGTCTGCTACTGACCAACCTTCTGATTTTCAAAACACATCCTTTGCATTGGAAGAATTTCCTTTACTTTATTCGTACAGTTATCTAATCTTGAGGTAGTATGAGCTTATGCTTCTATTTCCTGTTGCGTTACCTTGAGTAGAACCTTTTGATCAATGTTTATTCATAAACACAAGAGAATTTCCTTCTAAATGAGAAGTAAAATAATGTGCTCTGCTTTATTCATATGGCTCATTGCCTCATTAAAAATCAACCAACTACTATTTAACTCAGACTTAGTTTAAAGGAAAACTATGAAAAGTACTTTGCAGGGATCTAATTTCATTTCTTATAAAGTGGAACAGAATGGTTCCATAACTACATGAACTAAAATATCATTTCAATTTGATATATTTCAAATCTTGCATATATGCCACAAAAGAACAGTTTTCTACAGTGTTGTCATCCATGAAACTTCAATGAGTTATGAGAAATAGTATTAAATAGAATTGCATAAAAATGCATTTGGAATATATTAGCAGAAAAGTGCATTTGCAAATCATATGCCACATTGCTGTAGCAACAATAGTAATTTAAAGTGCGTACTTCCTCCTTAGCCATTCATGGTATGGCACATGTGGTGCAGCCAGAATCTCGCTTCTCATTGATGTTTTGGCCCTCACAGCAGCACGTGATATAGGATACATTGGCTGTAAATAAAAAGGAGAAGCAATCAGAGGTGTAATTATTATTTATTTATGCGGACAAATTTAATGCTGGTGTTTTTAAACACACAAGCAGTGTGCGGGCAATCAGAGGTGTACTTTAGCCATCCCATTATTACCAATGTAGGAGGCAATGAAAGATTGGGATTCATATTTTTGAAAGTATGAGGTCATGATGGGGCATTTATGGACTTTTTTCCCATTGGAGACAAGCTTGTCCACAATAGGATAAAGAATTTGAATTGCTTCACACAATCTATGTGAGGTGCAAACTACGCTAGTTACTTGAGTTATATTCAGGACACTTATACCATGGGTAGCTTTCTTCATATATGCTGCAGAGTCGGTAAGCAGAAACAATACATTGTCATATTTTACACAATTTGGCCACAAGGTTTCTAAACCTTCATGAAACACTCAGCTATTGCTACAGGATTTACAGCTGGCATTTCTTTACAGGCTAGCAAGAATTTTTGTTAAAAACTTTTGTCATTTTTCAGTACACCTACAATTACATTTTGTTACCAAAAAACCAAACAATTATAGAATGTTGGAAAATCCTTACCCATCTAACCACACTTCAAAAACACCTAGTCTTCCAATGGATAACAGCTCACTGTGGACTGAGTGGTAGTGAGAAAGCTGATTTTCTTGCTAAAAAGGGTACCGGCAATGTACAGAAATCTATAGTTAATCTACCATTTTACGTAGCTAAAAGATTAGTCAACTCTGAATTCAAATAAATTATTGCAAAATATTACTATGAAAAATCAAAAAATAAAAGATGGGAACTACCAAACATTCAAACAGTAATTCCTGAGTATCCTTGAAAAACAGCAGTTGCAACCTTCAGGTTGATTACAGGACATGATTGTCTGACAAAACATTTAAACAGAATTAGGATATATTCTTCACCACTCTGTCCTCTATGTGATCTGCAAGAGGAAATGGATCGAGACCACCTTCAAATATGCCCAGCCACTTCAAGCGCCCCATCCATCAGTGAAAAATATTGAAGAGCAAGAGGATTAATGACTTCATTGTCAGAAATCCAGCATTAGCTAACAACAACAATTACATTTCCCACAACTCTCATAACTATGGGTACCTAATTGAAATCACACAGTATTTTGTAACACAAAGTTTGACCAGCTATTGCTATAATTGATGAGCAAATAGACATTTTCATGTCAAAATATTCAATAAAAATTTCAAATAATTTAAATTGTGTTAAAATATAATCTTATTAATGGGTGGGTTATTTTTAATAATGTTAGGGAAAAGCATGAAACTCTAAGTGTGCATGTACAGCCTTTGACAAAAGAAACGAGTCATGTTTCAAATGCCAAATTTTTGTAAGGCTTACATGGTAAATGCCTTGCTTACACCTTACACAATACTGTTGTGTATCCACTGCAGCTAGTTGTTATACAGCATTACTAAACATGCTCCTATTTATTTTCTCTTAGCTGTGTGGCAAAGCATAGGGTACTTATGTGTCTAAAACCCAGGTATGCTTCTCGTGTATAGCAAACACTTCTTTGTTCTCAGTTAATGTTTAATCCACACGGCTGCTTATTTTCAATATAGTACATTTCATACATGGCATTTGGTGAAGTTAATCATAGAATAATTATTATAATGCTTGTTTAAGGGTTTGTTCTATCTACTGCAATGTGCTGCACACAAAATTATGCAATGTGCAGATGGGTGTGCAAATGCATCAGGCTTGAACAGTTCCCTTTCAATGAATTATACTGCATTTGACAATGACAACACGCGTGCATATGCACACACACACACACACACACACACACACACACACACACACACACACACACACACACGAACAGGCACACGCGCACACAATACACACACACAGGTAAAAGAAAGTTCTGTAGCAAGCTTTTCTAAAGTGTTTTGGAAATGAAGGTACATTCACAATTTCCTGGTTTGGCTCAAATAGCTCTGGATGTGCAAATAGGCAGGATTTCCTGCTTCAATGACAGCTGAAAAGAAGAATCTAATACTATCACAAAGTGTTTCACCTCGTGTTTGCAGAGATAAATGCCAACCATGACTGAAATAACATGATATGTTCAAAGGGGTCCTTATACTGTCATTAACTCAGGAGAATGTCTTTGTCCTTGAACGTGCAATCGTGCTGTGGAGTGGGGACAATCAGTTCAAAATTATTGTCTACAATGCAGTTGAACTGTAAACAGTCCCAGGATTGCTACAATACTATATCACATAGTTTCTTGAGTCTCCAATAAACATACTTCGTTAGTGATATTAGTGAAAGTATGATCATAATTGCTTTGTTTGATGCTGTAATGTAATGTATTAGTGATACTCTTTCACATAATATTTATTATCTGGGAAAGAAAGAATAAGTCACTTTTGAAGCAGGATATAGAACCTTAGAGCGAGAGGAATAAACAGTACATTGTATTATCCTGAGAAAAATGCAATATAATGCAGAACATGTTTCATCACCATCCCATATTTGTATCATGTTGGGGCGGGATATCAAGGGATGGTCTAGGTATGTTGTGGAAGCTTGACAATACACCAAACAAAGTGTAATACACTGTAATACTTGTGAATACTTTTATTCCCTCTGTGAGGTTGAAATATCCTGATGGGATTGTTGAATTCATATAAAATAATTATCCTGTCTACATATGTCAACAGGTTCAAATTGCTTCTCAGAGAGATAGGATTTTAGAGTGATAGACTGGCTTCTATTTACCAGATTTAAATTCTATTGAAAACGTGTGGGGTAAGATGAAAAGGGACCAATGTTTGAATTTCCCTGCAGATGCACAAAGAACGAAAGATAGCTATGGGCACAAACTCAAGAAGCGTGAGATGTTGTAGCCTCTCATCTGCGTCTGCAGGGATTTAATTTCATCGATTCCCATGTATGCCCTGAAGGTGGAAGGTGAGGGTTTATAAACTTAGAATTCATTTTATTTTTTATGTGCTCTAGTTTTAGAAGATAATACCTTATTTATTTCTTTGGTTATTTAAAATGAGTGTTTTAGTGGAATTATGCATATATGTCTAAATCTTCAAATGCTAATATTATATGGAGTTCTTTTAATTATAAATTCAGGTAGTCTGCTACTTGTTTTAAAAACCAGACTGTGTTCCTGTCTTTATTATACCCTCTCATACAGCTGATTCATATTACATTTTTACTTTCCCCCTCAGGGGTCCCCCATCTAGGGGATATGTGGATGGCGACCACAAGATACCCAAGCTGAGCAGAACATTACTTCCACTTACTGGTGTTTTGCTCCTCACTGTAACTTTTCTATCTGACCTTACCTTGGTCATCTCTTGTTCTCTTCCGGCCCCCATGCTATTAGGGTTCCTGAGGGCTAGGGAGTCTTTATTTTTCGAACCTCTCCATTTCTCTAATCTCTCTATAAACTCTTAACCCCTAACATGCTGACCTGTCATGGCATGTAATACGTCCTCTGATTGGTAATCAAGAGGATATGGTCGGTGAATTTATTTTAATAATTTTCCCGGTCAGGTTGGTGAGACCCGTAAACCAATGACAGGTGTGGTCCTCCAGACATTCTGGGGGTTGTGAGAGAGCGATGTGACCGCCAAAACATAAAAATATGGTGCTCTCTAAAAAGCGGTTACCATTACTGCAAATTGTTCTCTTCAGTATTTTAATATTGGAGAGCAGGAGGATTAATGACTTCATTGTCGGAAATCCAATATTAACTAACAACAACATACTTCTCTAAATCTATGCACAATATATCTGTTCATTATAATGGATCTTAAGCAGTATCAATTTCCAGGTAAAAATAACAGGTCAGTCACTCTTTTCATTTTCATAGGAAGAAAATCTGATATGTTGTATTTACATGAATTCAATTCAATTTATTTCTTGTCTGTTTAAATCATGTACATGATATTAGACATGTCAATACAATATTATACATTTCTTATTTTAGATAGTCACAGACATGTACACCAACTCACACACAAATACAGGCACTTAAACCAGCTCTTCAAAGGATGTGAAACATAGATTTTCAAGAAAATTCCCCCATTCCAAACTACCCTTCACATGGAAAATGTTTAAAAAGTGTATATTTTCTTAAAAATAGCTCTTAATTGTTTTGATTTAAAAAGCAATCTATTTAAGGTATGTTCATGACATGAAATGTGTATCTTAAATGGTTTGGAAATAGCCTCTGAAGTTTCCATAATTCTGGATGATTGTTATATAACTACCAAACCGTATGGAATAGACAAAATCTTACTGTACAAAAATTATCCATCTCATTAATATACACAATTTATACCAAATACATTTTTTGTGCAATTAACCTTTCAGAGATATTCCTTGTTATTGGTTTAGATTTTCCAATATTAATTATTTATCTTCTCAAATATGAGAATTTTTTTCTTAGTGCTGCAAAGAGAATGGACTTTCAAATTCATGACATAGTGACCAGCTCTTAAAAGATCTGACTAATGCTTGAGCCTATTGTATTCCCCTTTCGTCATTGTACTTACAAAGAAATATGTAATATAAGTATTTCTACAAAATTTAATTTAAAAGGTGAGTCAATTAATAACACTAAACAACACTTACATTTATAATTTTCCAAAACATGTTCCAAAAAATTATAAATGTAAGTGTTGTTTGTTATTAATTGAGTCATCTTTTAAATTAAATTGATTATAACAACACTGTTTTCAAACTTCTAAGAAAGGAAGATAATTTCTACAAAAGTTTATCTTGATTAAGTAGATAGAAAAGTAAGCTTTTTTAAGAATAGTTTGTTGAAGAATGATCTAAATTTTTCCAAAACACTGCAGTGTCACATTATGTTGTTGCTGTTGATCTCAGTTTTTCCCTAACCAGTCAATACAAATTACATCTTCCCATCTGGTACAACCTTCCTCAATTCTGGGCATTCCAGTAGGTGTTCTCCATTTAAACTCTTGTCAGCATTGCATTGTCATTCATAAAACCAAACCTATGTAGATGTTCCGTCAAACAGTCATATCTAGTAACTAATCTGAAGTACGCAAGTGCTTCTTTCCTTTGGATATATTTTGTTTTACTTTTTGTATTATTTCTTTTATGTTGGAGTAATTCTTTTTTAGAAACTTTCCTGTTAATATTATGTTGGTATTTTTGTTCTATATTAATTTTGACATTTTTTAATTTTGCACCTAATCCACAAGACCGTATAAGTTTTTACTGTAGCACTGCACCCTTTTTGGCCAGTAAGTCTGCATTTTGTTACCAATCACTCCCACATGTGCTGCTATCCACTGTAATATTATCTGCTGAAAGTTTGTTTGGAGTAATCTACAATTAGATCTCACATCCTGAATATTATAAGATTCACATGGATTATCACATCATTCTATCGCTTGAATGGCAGAAACTGAGTCTGTAAGAGCAACTACTATATTTTCTTTTATATCAGTCCTGTAGTATATGTTCTAATGCTCGTTGTATTGCAACCACTTCACCATCAAAATTTGTGGATTGTCTAGGCAATGTAAAATAATTTACATTTACAATTCACATTTACAGTATATTAATATTTACTATATACACTACTTCCAAGATTGTTTCTCAATTTAACTGCAGAACCATCTGTGTAAATTCTGAGCCACTCTGTTTCAGGGAATTGATAACATAGATGTTCAAGTGTAGCAATTCTACATACTTCTGGTGAGTCTTCTTGTTTATTTAGTTGTTCTGTCAATTCTTTATTAAACACTGATTTCAGCAGTTCTCAATTTTATTAATTTCGTTTTCTGTTGCAGTTAACAGTAGTTCACATCTATTTTAAATCCTGGTTTTATGTAGCTGTTATATGTTTTATTTAAAGCTTCTATTGAACTGCCCCATTTAGATCTGGCTAGTCTTTTCAATATGTTACTTCCTTTTTGTAGCCTTTTGCGTGACTTTTTGTGCATGGTATATCATTTTTAATGTTCTATCTAGTGAAATTCCTAGATATTTAATTTCTTCAGCATATTCTGTTTGTTTTCTATTTATTTCAAGTTTTATGTCATCAAAATGTTTCATGTTGTAGACTGGATATTTAGTTTTTGCTACGTATTGGGTTTCTTCGCGGGGTTTTCCGGGGCACCAGGCGAATGCTGGGTAGGTTACTCTCATCTCCCGAACTTCCTCTCCTTCCATTTCATTTATCCTTTCATCCGTTTGATCCATTTCAGGGTAGAAAGCGTCAACAGGAATTCGGATGCTGCATGGTGGGGGAAGAAATGCTCTGAATAATTCCGTCCCCTGTCACGAAAGCCAAGCTCTGAGTCGTGTTGGTCGGTTTGGGTGACTCAGGTGGTTAGACGTTGGCCTACTGATCCCAAGCTCGCGGGTTCAAATCTTGTCCAGACTGATGATTTTTAAGTGTACTTAAAAACGACGGCTCTATGTCAGTAGATTTATTGGCTTGCAAAAGAACTCCTGCGCGACGAACTTCCGGTGCACCGACATCTGTGATATGATCCTGGCAATTGACAGCATCATTAAACAACAAAATAATTTAATTTAAACTAGTCATGTTCTCACTGCGACCCTTGAGCCACGGAGGGGCCCATGCAGGCGGCGCTCAGCACAAACCGGCAGGGGACCGGTGTACTAGCTGGTCTTGGGGAGTTTACACCTGGGATGTGTGGATCTTACTCTCCGCTGTGCCTGCACTCCAGTGGTCTGGCCGCCCTCTGTTTCCTCTCGCCTCACCCCTCCCTCCCGGGGACAGAGGCACAAAAGATCTCTGAGGTCGAATGCCGAAGTGCCCCCTTTGCATCCGTCCCACTCCTTCTCCTACCACCAGATGAACTATAATTCTTGTTTATGAAAGCAAACATGTAGTGGGTAGCTATGAAAGTGTACGCTTAATAGAAGAAATGGAAATAAGGTAATGCAGCAATGTCAATGGACGTCAAGGAATATTCATGTGAAACCACCTCTGTTCTAAAAACAAAGGTGGGAGCAGTCAATATAAAACCCAATAACGAACTATTCCAGTATAATAAGCAATTGAAACTGACTAGTGTGTGCCCTATACAATTAATGTTCCAAATATAAGCACTCCTCACTTGCTTTTATAGAACAAATCTGCGCATATAACATAGTTCCAAACAAAAAGATTCCAGGCCAAAACTACATAAATAGGAGCAAATAAAGTTCAGAACTCAGAGACTTTTTGTAACCCTATGTAGGTACAATAACTTACAAGACACGATTGCCAGTTGGGGTGATCCTTAGAGTGTCTATCCTGTATATCTTGTATATAACGGAAGTTAGGTCTTGCTAAGCAGGCTAGATATTGCTTTCTTGGCAGATATGTGCGTGC
>CM060964.1:207486903-207554403 GCA_030765045.1 Tenodera sinensis | reverse complement strand
ATATCTTTATAACATCCTTTCACATCACATAAAATACCTCCTCTTCACCACAGCAGTTTTTATCTAAAGAACAAAAAAAAAAAAAAAAAAAAAAAAAGCAGAATCACCAATACACCACATGAAAAGATTCACATAAACAAAAAGTTTACAAAACCCTCCACTAAATCACCAAATCACACTCTCCTCTCATCAAATCCAAACAAACTCCTAATCACACATATAAAATCTCATTATACTTATTCCGGGGGAGGGGCTTAGCCATTTACCATTACCACTTTACCATTCTCCAATTTCATTTATAAATAATTATAAATGGAGAGGAAAGGGTCCCTCCCCTTACTTCACTATACTCACTCATTTGGGGCAATTACACCAGCTCCCGGACCCATAATGTTAAGAATCTGCATAATAGTCGGCTCCTCCTTCCACTGCTACGTATCTTCACATTTCTTATCACCCGGGTCCACCAGTGCCTGGCCGTAACTGTTTCTGCAAAACTGCAACTCTTCGCCGTCTGCTCCATCATTGCTGTCGTAAGAACTCAAAGATATCCTCTTCTTCCTGCGAACTAGGTTGTTGTACATCTATCTCCTTTCCTCCATTATTATTATTGTTATTGCTATTATTTTGGTTCTGTCTGGCAATATTTGATTCTTCAATGTTAATAAGATTACTTATTCTTTCCGATCTTCTAACTGCTGGAATATGTAATGTATCTGGTCTTATAATATCGTTACTTATTTTGACTTCCCAGGTTATGTCACTGATTTCATTTGCCAACTTGGCAAGTATATTATATAACTCTTTTTCCCTTAAAATGTCCATTAAAGTATATCCCCTTAGTGGATTTCTTCGTTCAATAATTTTTGTGCCGTATTTAGTGCATTCAAAAAGCACATGTTCTGGATTGTCAACTACTTTACATACACTAGAAATAGAGTTATTAGTTTTATTTATTTTCTGCCAATAAGTTCCATATGGTCTACATCCGGATAAAAAATGTACCATATCTTTCATTGGTTTGGCATGTTTCAGCTTTAATCTTTCGTGAACAGATGGAAATAATTCATAAGTTCTTCTTCCTTCGTTAATAGAATCCCACTCCACTTCCCATTCCGTAAGTAGACATCTTTTGATTTCCTGCTTATTCATACATTTTCTACTTTCATGTACTTTGTTCCAATTTTGCTTCTTCATCCAAAACGTGGTACCTCTTAGTCTAAGTAAAAGATCAATTGGCCATATGCCCGTAATAATCAATAAAGCCATTGTTGGGGTGGTGCAGACCGCCCCTGTGTGGCTTAAAAGGATTTTTCTTTGAGAACTTCTAAGTTTTCTTTTCAATGTAATTCTTGTCATTTTGTCTGCCCACACCCCTGCAGCATAAGTGATTATCGATCCAAAAATGCAATAATGGTAGGTAATGATATTATTTAGGGATATATTAAATTTCATGTTCACAATTCTTGACAGCTTCTGCATAATTATTTCGGCTTTATTTCTCGCATATTCTGTGTGTTTAATATATGTAATTTAATTTTTCATCTAGCATAGGTAACTCCCAAATATTTTGTTGCATTATATCGTTTAATGGTTTTATTGTTATATTTTATAATTGGACTCCTTTTGAAGTTTCCTATCAGTAACATAAAGTTCGATTTGGGTGGAGTAATTTCGAGTTTCGCATTTTGCACCAAGTTGCCAATTTATCAGTAAAATATATCTTGCTTTACTTTCTAACTGAACTCTCGAATCTCCGTCTATTAGAAAAATTACATCATCAGCATAACGTTCAGGATGAACGTTAGCACCGACGATGGAGAATCATATTTTTCCTGCGGCAATTACAGGCTCAAAACCTGTTTCTAATTATACAGTTGTGGAAGAAAAGTGCCAAACGTAGGCCTGCATATTGGGTGAAAAAAGAAGTCAGGATTGGTGGGAATGCATTGTTCGTTTCTATTTTAAGGAGCAACATTAGCTGGAACACTTTAGGATAGGCCATGCCACTTTTAAATTCATATGCCAGCGGCTTGAACCACATCTAAGACCCAAAGAAGATTCTGTCCCAACTCTTACAACCTCTCGCGTTCTATACGCACTGTGCCGCGCATTGTCTGAATCTGTCGCTTTCTAAAGCTTCTTTTGTCACTTCAGTTAGACAAGCTCAAGACACAATTGGCGAAATTGCTAATTTCGCTAGGGAATCTAATAAGCTGTCCTCACTCTTGAAACAAAAATTTAGTGAAGTGTGCTCTCAGTATAAGAAAACTAAACTGGTATCGCTGTGTGAAACTAGGTGGATAGAACGGCTTGATATCCGTACGTCAGAGCTAAAAGTCCAGGAAGAAGACTGTAACCACCACAAGCCCGCCAATCAAATGTTCACATAATGCTCCTATTATGGATACGACATTCGAACATACGCCTGAAATTCCAGAGAATGGGACTGGTGCACTTAGTGATTAGCTAATTGAATTTTACGATTTACTTAACTAGAAATTAACTGTACTACAAAAAAAGAATGGGATGTTGTGTTGTAACTTACATGTTCTGCAGTCCTCTGCGATGTTTTTTGCGAAAAGCCTAACTACCTCCTCCGGAGTCACCTTGATGTTATTATGTCATTATGCTACGAAATCACTTTAATATTATTTCATTTAAATCCAGATCTGAAGAGATTAATCCCAAATTTTAATTTCACTCCAACAAAATAAAAATTTCTTTAAACTAAACGGTGGATGTTAAGCACCACTAAACCATTCACTGTGTCCTGTTTCATACTGGATCTTAAATACGTCTTCACACGCTTAAAGTAGAAAATGACCGTTCGGCTTTGCATGTTGCTGCTGGTATGATGCATATGAGGGTTAAAAGTTCCTTGATGTTAGGATGGAACTTATTTTTGGTGTGGATAAGTGTTTCAATAGCAGTTTTCGGTTTAATTTGTTGAGTTTTCCAAAAGTTAAACCATATTTTTAATTCCCCTCGAAGCTCTGTAATGGTGCCGGGCAAGTCTTGTTCGTAAATGCCTGCAGCTTTTACTATATCGTCAACATTGGAAGTAAGAATCCCTTTGAAAACCAGGAATCAAGCTCTGAAGTTTAAGGATGTACTTGTGTTTGTCATGAGAGAATCTAGCGGATAGTTCATTAAATAGTTAATCCAAGAATGGAAGGAAAACATTAATGCGATAATGATCTGCTGGAGAAACTGTAGGAATGTTACTTCGATAAGCTTGTCTGGATGCTATTCGAGGAACACTAACTTCTACATCAACATTTTTAGCTACTGTGATAGCGTTCTCAAAACAGAATGAAAAGTTTGGTTATTACGACACTCTTTTAGTGTATCTTTGTTTCAATAGTTCCGTAACACTGAATTAGATCAAGAGTTGGATTTTGGAGCCACCAATTCACCAAGAAAAGGCGCCAACGTAACAATGTATATTACCGCGTATGCGGTCTTTGTGTATTAAGCTGGGTCAACCTCTTTGTTACAGCTACACACTACCAAATATAAAAGAAATCGCTAATATCAGAAAAATATTGTTGTATGTACTTTTACAGTTGAAATCAGAATGTTAACCTCAAGCAGTTTCCAATTAAATGAAAATCCAGATCATCAAAGAACGGTTGTGTGTGTGTGTGTGTGTGTGTGTGTGTGTGTGTGTGTGTGTGTGTGTGAGAGAGAGAGAGAGAGAGAGAGAGAGAGAGAGAGAGAGAGAGAGAGAGATGGACCTTTACTTTAATAGATTTCAAATGATTCAGGTGAAATCATCGTGTTATTCTAAAACAAGCAAGTTGTTTCTATTGAAATCGGAACGTTAAACTCAAAGCACTTTCTCGTGAAATAAAATCTACACTGTCAAAGAACGGGTGAGAGAGAGAGAGAGAGAGAGAGAGAGAGAGAGAGAGAGAGAGAGAGAGAGAGAGAGAGAGAGAGAGATTTCAAATTATTGAGCAAGAAACAAATTCTGTGCAGATAACACCATACTAATCCTTGTTATTGCCACCAGTAACCTATGACCTGTACCAATTTCTGCACCTCGTATGACCTTTACATCCATGAGCGTATATCTTAAAGTTGATGGTTATATTAGAAAGTAATGTATTATACATTTAGCCCCCTTCCTTCGGTTTCCATGTAATTTTATGAATCGTTTAATGCTGCAAAAGTGAAATTCCTATGATCATTTGGATCTCTATACATCTTTCAATTAGTCTCTGTCCATTTTCATTTATAGTCTTGTCTCCTCTATATGGTCCCATACATCCGTGTGACCTCATCCTATTACCCCCGGTCCATCCGTTAAAATCTCCCATTACTACCTATATAATTTTCTTTATCCACAACTCTATTCCCACTCGTTCTTTAGCTCGTCTTCCTGTACTAACTCCTGCATATCTTAATATATGTCATTTCTCTAGTTGCACTATTCCGCTTCCCTTCTTTCTGATCTCACTTAAACCCAATATTTCCAATCGCTATTTTTCCACTTCCTCTGTTAGTTCTACTTCTTTTACATTTATAGTGTTAATATTCCATGTTCCACCTCACATTTTCGTTAACCTTGCCAGAAAACTGTGTATTTGTAGTAAAATTGTAGAAGACAATAAAGTGCTAGAAAAGTAATCGGTCTGATTTTTATAATGTTGTCACAATTATTCTTCTATAACTGTATTGTATTATGCTACCAATATGTATATCGGCTTATAGTACCTCTGTTTTAGGCCCAGAGAGTCTGATTTCATTTCTTTCAAGCAGAGGAACCTATGGACCGGACACAGTGAAGACCTGGAAGTGGGTGGTCAACCAAGCACCAGGTATAATAGTGAAGAAGAGGATGAAATGCAATTCAGACGAAATGGAAGATTTGAAAGGTCATGATGGAGCAATTGGTGGAATGGGTGGCGGGGGAAACCGGAGAACCCGGAGAAAATCCACCCAGAACCCACTTTGTCCACCACGAATACCACATGCGGGCTCCTGGGATCGATCACGGGCCACCTAGGTGGCAGGCGAATTAATTAAACAACCAGTCCCAAATAAACCTTAGCGAATTTTATATACACGACAAAAACAGTCATTTTTACCTCAAATACTTACACCAAAGAAATTACAATTATTAACTCAGGGTGAAATCCTCCTATTTTTGAAGCATCTTTGAATCTTGCCAAAACAAAAGAAGCGATTTTAACAAGACTTTAAAGTATCAACCCACAGTAAAGGTGAAACAATTGGGGAAAAACCTCCATGACTATACAGGGTTTCCAACTGGCTGAAAGCATCCATAGCATTGAAATTTGCTGTCACTAGCTATAAATTTTATTTTCCCTACCAATTGTTAAGGTACAGAAGCGAAAAAAAATCCATATCAACATTTCGCCAGACATATGTGTTTCGAGGGCAGCTGAATCCAGCAAGAAGCATTTTTAGAAAAACATTTGTGTGTGTGTGTGTGTGTGTGTGTGTGTGTGTGTGTGTGTGTGTGTGTGTGTGTGTGTGTGTGTGTGTGTGTGTGTGTGTGTGTGTGTGTGTGTGTGTGGGTGTGTGTGTGTGTTAAAAAGCAAAGTTGGTATTAAAGTTTAATGTCTTTCAAGAATGCGACACGAAGATTTTCAAGAAAATTCCTCCGCCCTAAACTACTAATTACATGGAAAATGTTTCGATAATTTGGATTCTTTGTATTAAAATGACATGTTTAATATATTTTTATGACAAATGAAATGTATATTTTTAAATTTTCTGCCTATAGACTATGTAGCCCTGTTTACTCTGGATGACTTTCAAATAACTGGTAAACCGTAAGACGCAGATCAAATCTTACTCCACAATCTCGCTAAAACACACAATTTATGTCCAAATTAATTTTTCTGTAGAGTGAACCATTGAGTGAATTTATTTGCAGGAGGGTTAAAGCTTTTGTTTTTAATACAAGGATAAACTCGTTTCCTTTGATGTAACTGCTCTATTTCCTAGCATCCCTAGAGTAAAACTTTTGACATTTGTGAATGATTGGTTACGTTCCATTGAACTAAACGAAGAATTAATACATGATTTCGTGGAGCTTACAAATCTTTGTTTAGATCAACATTTTTTCTTAGCTTTAATGGCAATTTTTTTCTACAAACTTAAGGCTCAACTATAGGTAGTCCTTTATCACCATTTCTTGCCAATCTTTTCATTTTTTTTTTCCGAAGTGCACATTACTAAAGCATTCGCTTTAATTTTCAAAACTTAGTATAGATATGCACATCGCAGTTTTGCTATTGTGCCTGAGGAAATGATCAATGATGCTTTAAAACTTTTGAATTTACAAGATAAAGCCATAAAATTCACTTTACAAATTGAAAACAAAGGTTGTCTTCCATTCCTGGATTTAAAGATCTTAAGAAAAAAATTGAACTGAATTTTGGCATTTATAGAAAGTCAACACGTAAGCTTTAACTCTCCTGCACATAAATTCGCCGTTTTGAGCAGTTTAATTTATAGGTTAATAAATATACCCCTTAATAAGGAAGATTTTAACAGAGAATATGAACACATTATTAACACGGGTTACTTAATGCTATTAGTACAGAATTTATGCATAAAAAGATAGAGAAATTTAAATATCAAAAGACCGTAAATGAAGCCTCCACTCTCAAAAAATAAAAGATGACTGCAAATTTAAAAACTTTACTTACCACCATTGGGCTAATAAAAAATTTAAAACGTTTTTTGAAGAACATGGCATAATTTTGGCTCCTCAAATAAATATAATATAAAACAATTTGCTTAATTTTTCTAAAAAGCACAAAATTCCAAACTGCAGGAAGTCTGGCATTTATCAAGTTAACTGTCTAGACTGCGATAAGGTTTATATTGGTAAGACAAAACGTCATCTGGAAACCAGAAAAAAACACTTTGAGACATCAAATATAAACAGTTAGAGAAATTAGTTGTGACAGATCATTTTTGGTCACTTAATCATCAAATAAATCCAGAGGTTAAATTATTAAAGTAATTAAATGGACCCATTGAATTGATGGTTTGGGGAAAAATATTTATTTTGAAAAATAGGGACCATGTTACGAATTTTGAAATATCTTCTACTGATTTTGTTACTAAATTCGTTTTGAGATCAGGGGACGTCATCACATATGATGTCAGGGTAAGTGACGTAAACATGACGTCAGCGTGACTAGGTTGTAACGGTTTTGTAGCTTGGGAGGCCAAGGTCAGTTTACCTTGATAATGACACAAAGGTATATCGAAATCGTTGGTGGTGTATTGAGTGTAACTCAATTTTATTGTGGTATTTGTGGATTATATTGCTTCACTGTTAATAGCTTCAGGTATAATCGTTATTCGTTCTTTATCTTTTTTTAGTTTTATTATTATTATTATTATTATTATTATTATTATTATTATTATTATTATTATTATTATTATTATTATTATTATTATTATTATTATTATTATTATTATTATTATTATTATTATTATTATTATTATTATTATTATTATTATTATTATTATTATTATTATTATTATTATTATTATTATTATTATTATTATTATTATTATTATTATTATTATTATTATTATTATTATTATTATACAATGCTTTTTTTGGATTCAGGGGGTCTCAAAACATATATTTCCGGTGCAATCTCGACATCGAATTTTTGGGTGGAATACAATACTTCCCCAACTTACCAGTGGAGAAAGTAAAAATGCTCTTTTTGGATTCAGGGAGACTCAAAACGTGTACTTCCGGTGAAATAAGTGTATTGAATATGTGGTTGGGGGCAATACTTATTATAGGCAAATATGTAGCGGGAAAGCAATAACTTATGAATGCTATAAAGTCTATTACTATTCTCCTTTTAATTACCATTGAGAGTTCTCAAGTAAATGTTAAATTTGTGTTCTTCTCAAACCGTCATAATCGTTTTAGTCTTTTACATGTTGGTGCATCGTGTACTGAAGACCTTGCTGAGAATGCGCTCAGAGTGAAAGCCGCACCGAAGTTAATGTGACCCAATCCCATTAGGTGTAAAATCCGTTTAAGTGAAGCAAATCTCTCTTTATTTAATTTACACCAGCAAACCCTCCACACAAATTTCAATCACTGATTCTGCCATTAAAGAGAGAACTTGCAGCTCAGATACACAACAGCGCAGGAGTTGAGGGGTCCTGGGCCCCACCCCTGAAATATTTTCTTCCCTAGTACAACAACAGTTAATATAATTTGATAAAGAAAGGTAATTGCAAATATTTTAGCTAAAATCGGTAACAGAGGGAAGAACTTATTCTGAGGAATCTTTGTTTTTTGAAAGGGAAATCTTACAACACGAAAGCCTTTAATAATATGATTTCTTTAGTTGTCTATGTTGTTCTCAAGACAGTTTGCCAGTTTCCACTGCATCTGCAGAAGGAACTTGTTCCACACCAAGACAATCAAAGACATGCTTGAGAAGCAATTCTAGACTTGCCATGCTGTCAGTTCACGTTGATGTTCATGTTTCTGATGATGAACTTGTGTACCTACATATATGTTAATTACACTTCCAGGAAGACATAAACACGGATGGACGGACGGATGGACGGATGGACGGATGAGACGGATGGACGGATGGACGGATGAGACGGATGGACGGATGGACGAACGACGGACGGACGGATGGACGGATGGACGGATGGATAGATGAATCTAAGCGCAGGTTCATTAGCAACCAGTGGTGGCACCAAAGCAGACAAGCGAAGCGAGCGTGCATTCTGTAACGACGCTTATGATTTACTATTTATAGATATCAGCTTAGCTTTCTGATTTACGCCATTCTTTTTTGTGTAATGCACTATCAAGAATTCACTGTGGGTATTATATCAGCGAGTAGCGAAGAACAAAACAATAAAATCAAAATATGGCTAATCCAGCAGACATCGCTTCGCATTCAGGTTGGCAGTTTCCATCGCGCATGTGCAGTAGGGGGCAAATGACCATGTTTATTGTCATTTCATGATCAGTTCTCTATAAAAACATCCTATGCTGATGGTGGGTGTGTTTCAACTCTAGAATAGACAACTCTATACAACACTGCTAGGATAAGTAGGGGCTTGTGTTTCAGTTTTATCACACTTTCCCTCGAGCCGTCCGGTGCTAAAAAAGCCATGGTTTTCAGTATCTACGATAACTAATCTAAGCCTTTGTCCCACTCTAAAAGACGGCTGGATCCGAATTGATTTCAAAATGGACTTTTTGATTCCCATTAGCTAGCAACGTATTTATTACATAGCAGACGTTGATTCCCATCAGCTAACAACGGCGTTATGAGAGTTTCCTCCCCGTTTGACACAGATGTAGGACATGCCGCAGTTATGGTAAAAACGTTTGGCTGATAGAATATAGTCTATACAAAGGTTCAACTGCCAAGAATAAGAAGTAAAATCGTTAAGATGGGAGAAGTTTGTAGTAGATTTTCTAAATTGATAGTGAGTAATGATAGAATTACCTCTATTTCCCATTTGTTCCATCATGCAGTTTGGTTTATCCCACATTATTGTGGAGACGTTTTCTTGTTCATTTCATTTGAATTCAAGTTTCAGCTTAAACACCCTTCAATGTTTCCATAATACAGTGGTGGAAATCGGTATAAAGGCATGGGTATATGTGCGAAAATTAACATTTTCTGTTGGAATAGTTACACATAGTGTATATACAATAGTGTTGTTGTTAGCTAATGCTGGATTTCTGACAATGAGGTCATTAATCCTCTTGCTCTCCAATATTTTTCAATAAATATTGAAGAGACTTAGCAATAAATGTAACCGCTTTTTAGAGAGCACCATATGTTTATGTTTTGGCGGTCACATCGCTCTCTCACAACCCCCAGAATGTCTGGAGGACCACACCTGTCATTGGTTTACGGGTCTCACCGACCTGACCGGGAGAATTATCAAAATAAATTCACTGACCATATCCTCTGATTACCAATCAGAGGACGTATTACATGCCGTGACAGGTCAGCATGTTAGGGGTTAAGGTTTTATAGAGAAATTAGAGAAATGGAGAGGTTGGAAAAATAAAGACTCCCTAGCCCTCAGGAACCCTAATAGCATCGGGGTCAGAAGAGAACAAGAGATGACCAGGGTAAAGGTCAGATAGAAAAGTTACAGTGAGGAGCAAAACACCAGTAAGTGGAAGTAATGTTCTGCTCAGCTTGGTACCTTATGGTCGCTATTCACATATCCCCTAGACGGAGACCCCTGAGTAACTATATTATATTGTACAGTATCATTATTTACCATGTTATGTTCCGTGGCCATGCTAGCCTCTAGTGCCTGAGGTCATGGGTTCAAACCTGTCAGAGGGCAATGGGTTTTTTTGGGTATAAAAATCCTTAGCATTGCTCCCTTCAGAAGGGAAGTAAAGCAAGTGGTCCTGTGTCACACATGTGCGCCGGGTTTAGGATGAACTTAATGTAATGTAACTTAACGCTACAGGATGTAGCATGAAATAAGAACTTAGAGGTCCTATTAGGATGCACTTAACATAATGAAAATGATTCTGATTGGTTATTCTTTTACTTGGCAGACATGGTGGAAATTGAAAGCAGCTCTCCTTTTCTAATCAGAGATTCTGTTTTCCAAAAATAAAAAGAAAGAGAATATTAAAATGTGAAGTAAAAACATTTTTAAAATGTGAATAAAAAATGGGGATGGCCATCATCTACTTTAGGAGCTAAACAAAAGAAACAGGAGAAGAGTTTTGGTACAAATAGTTACATAGAGGAGCATAATTTATTCCTGCATGGCACTACTCGCTGATTGGTTCCAATTAGTCACATGACCTCCAAACTTGATGTAAGGTGAAGGGAAGTATGGCATTGTCAAACTCTTACATTATGTCACATTAAGTCAACCCTAAATAGCTCCATTTAGTGTGTTAGACTTTACCATTACGTTCCGTCGCATTAAGTTACATTATGTTAAAGAGGATTGGAACTGAAAAATTCAATGCCACAGTTGGGACCCGAACCACAGAACCTCCGCCCACCAAGTGGGTGCTCTAACCATTAAGATACTGTGACAACCTGCCAGAATGACATTGAATTCTCTGATAAATTTGTATTTCTCCCGGTAATACAATGATTAGAGCATCTCTGGTAAGCGGAGGGTCCGCGGTTCAAATCCCACCTGTGGCATTCAATTTTTCAATTCCAATTCTACCTCTCAAACACTGCCCATACAGGGCTTGTGTGTTTAAATACACCAACAATAACTAAAATAAGAACAAACCAGAAACCAAAAGCTTCACCCATCCTAGCAACATTACAAGATCCTGTGCAGCCAACACGTTTCAAGTTGATTAAGAGATTGGTGACAGAGTTTTAAAATGAGCATCAGTAGCTATTGTAACTTGTTTGTATAGCTTTGAGAATGAGTTGGAGTCAACTTGAAACGTGTCAGCTGCAAAAGATCCTGCAATACCACTAAGACAAGTGAAGCCTCTAGTTTCCAATTTGTTCCCATTTTAGGTTCTGTTTCTTCACTGTTAATAGCTTCATTATTTCCTAATTTAACCAACAGTAAGTTTGTTGGCATAAATAGTAATTACATTATGTTAAGTTCATCGTAATCCTGGCATTATGGCAAGTAAAAGAACCTCAAGTCTGATAAAGAGGCCTCCAAGGAAAGTTAAGTGGTCTTTCTTGCCCAATATACAATGGGATGCATCCGTAAATAAATACTCAATTTAATTTTATTATTTACTACGAGCCAAAACAACTAAGATGGGCACGACACTCAATAGTGTGAGAACTAGTATACTGACAACTGCAGTCAAATGGTGACGCATTTGATGTCAGTAGTACCGACATATAACATGACATCAACGATTCAGGTGGTAGAGGGTGGAACTCAGTATAAAGGCAGTCAGCTCTGTGTGTTGTTAATGTGTGCATACTTGTCGTTACTGCAGATAGGAGACAGACAGTTGCAGTGCTTGTCGTGCACATAAACCACTATTGTGACAATATCACGCGGAAAACAGTTATCATGTGATGAAAAAGCAAAATCGGTGCATGCAAGGAAATGAGTCTTCCTAATCGTCAAATTGCCAAGAAGTTGAACCGTTCAAGTTCAGTGATAGATAATTTCATTAGATTGGCCGCACGATATGGACAGAACGAAACATATGGGCAAAGTTGAAAGTTATCGGAGGCATCGAAACGGTTACTTTTGCACAAAGCAAGGGTCACAAACCGTTATTCTTCTCAACTTGTTGCTGATTTACAGTTGCCAGTAACTGCCAGATGTGTACGACAAGTTTTGTCAAATGACAAACATCTTACATTCAGGAAACAACTGCAGAAACCAGCTCTAACACCCAAACATAAACAGACTAGTTTTCAGTTTGCAGAAAAACACGTGTCATGGACTGCAGAAAGGGATAAAGTTATCTTCAGTGATGAGAAGAAGTTTAATTTAGATGGGCCGGATGGATATCAATTTTATTGGCATGATCTGAGAACAGAGCAGTAGGTAAGAATGAGTAGAAACTTTGGTGGCAAAGGTGTTATTCTTTGGGCAGCTTTCAGCGCTACAGGTACAGCACGCATTGCTTGACTGAACACTAGAATGAACTCTAACATGTACACTGAGCTGCTAGAGACAGAACTGATTAGGATGTATGAGGACCTAGGGGACGAAATTCTAATTTTTTAACAAGACAATGCATCTGTGCATGTTTCTGCTACAACTAAAAAGTGGTTTGAAGAGGAAAATATCGATGTCTTGCCCTGGCCTGCACGTAGCCCGGATTTGAACCCCATCGAAAACCTTTGGGGAATACTTGCAAGGCGTGTTTATCGCAATGGAAGACAATTTGATGCCATATGTGAGCTGAAAAGAACGGCACGAGAAGAGTGGGCGACAATTTCACTGCAAGAACTACAAACCCTAACAAAATCAATGCCTAAGAGACCTTTTGAGGTAATTAGGAAGAACAGAGGTTCGACAAAGTACTAACAAGGCAATAACACAACAGAACAGTGAGTGCCTTTATATCAATTTCCATCCAGGAAATGTAAATGCCTTAATTTGTTACATGTGCTATGAAAAAAAAAACTAACTCTGTCATGATTTTTGTATGTCCTGTATCTGCTACTTTCATAATACATTAGATACATGCATGCCTCAGAAATTGTACCTATTACTGTCAGTAGGAAACCTAGTGCCTTTATACTGATTTCCAGCACTGTATGGACTATGTTTAGGTCCATGAAATAAAAATGAGCGTTCAGTTTGAAGTGGAGTGCCTCACAGCAGCTGGCAGTCGCTATCTGTGAGATTATAGGAATGAGTTAAATAAACAAAAAAAGTCATTCAGTTGTTTAAGCTTAGGTTTTCGGAACATTAGATCTTTTATGAGTTGTCTTCAATTTGGTCAGGGGGCAATACAGCTAGTCCAAACAGAATCTTTAGATTTCAGATTGTTAGTTAACCCTAAATATTGCAGTTTCCTCCACTATGACTGGCGGAGGTGAAATATGCAACCTTTTGCATTGTTTGGGCTCAAACATAAGCTACTGTCTGATTGCATGGTTCTCAAATGCACGTATCTACAGTCCGGATTGGTGTTATTTGCAATTAAGGACATGTAATATATGTCCGAATAAATGTTTTTATAGAGTGAACCATTTCGGAGATATTCCTTGTTATTTGTGTCAGTTCCGGAAAACAAACTTTCGTGAAATGCAACATCGTTGTTCATTTTTTACTCTCTCTACTGGTAAGTAGGGGACGTATTGTATTCCATCCAAAAATTCGATGTCGAGATTTCACCGGAAATATATGTTTTGAGACCCCCTGAATCCAAGAAAAGCATTTTTAGAAAAAGGTCCGTGTGTGTCTGTGTGTCAGTCTGTGTCAGTCTGTCAGTCTGTGGACAGCATAGCTCAAAAACGAAAAGTCGGTTAAAAACCAAAGTTGGTATTTAAGTTTAATGTCTTTCAGGGATGCGACACGAAGATTTTGAAGAAAATAGCCCCACCCTAAACTACCCTTTGCATGGAAAATTTTTCGAAAATTTTGATTTTCTTGAAAATGGCTCTAACGATTTTGATTAAAATGTCATATGTTTGAGATATTTTTATGACAAATGAAATTTATATCTTGAATTTTCTGGCTACAGCCCCTGTAGTCATATATACTCTGGAAGACTTTTGCATAACTGGTAAACCGTTAGAGATAGACCAAGTTATACTATACAAAAAATGTAGATCTTGCTAAAATACACAATTTATGTCTCAATAAATTTTGTTGTAGGGTGAACCATTTTGGAGATATTCCTTGTTATGTGTGTGAGTTTCGGAAAACTTAGAACTTTCGTGAAATGGATCATCGTTGTTCATTTTTTTATATGTCCAGTGTGCAAAGACAACAGAATCTCAAACATTTGACTATCGTACAAAGCCTACTGTATTCTAACATTCCCCTTGCACCTACAAGGAAATAAGCAATAAGTTGTACAAATGTTTATCTTAACTAACACGAAGAAGATATAGGAATAAGAGTTTGTAAGAATGATTAGTACAAGAGTAGAGAAAGTCATGTGAGTGCAACACATCAGATTTTTTATATATTAAGCGTACAAAGAGAACGGGATTTCAAAGATTTAAAAGATTTGACTATCGTATTCCAACATTCCCCTTGCACTTACAAGGAAATAAGCAATAAGATCATTTCTGTGAATGTTTATCTCAACTAACACGAAGAAGATATAGGAATAAGAGTTTGTAAGAATCGTTAGTACAGGAGTAGAGAAAGTCATGTGGGTGCAACACATCAGATTTTTTGAATTGTTTCTTCCCATACCTGTACTCCATATCACAACGTTGGAAGTATAGCTTCTTTGTATATTGTTCTTAATGCTTGCAGTCCGAGGCCCTAGTTCAGCATGGCAGATGCATTTATGAGCTTCACGCATTTTTCTCACACTTGATTTATGTGCGCCCCAAAGCTCAATTGTTATCAAATAATATCCCCAGGTATTTTAGTTGTTGAACCTGCTCTATTGTCCTGTTGTTTAAACATAAGCTCATTTTACTTTTTTCTTCTTTTCTGTTCCTCGATATCAGCATAGCTTTTGTTTTTATGTTGTAACTGGATCTTGTACTGTTTTGCCCAATCATCTATTAGCTTTAAATCGGCATTTGCGTACATCTGTGCTATTCCCAACGTTTCTCCGATATTAACAGCAGTAAATCATCTGCAAATGCCACCACCTTACTTTGTTTCGTGAAATTTAGGCTGGATAAGGTGTTGTACAAGATATTCCAGAGTCCTGGGCCACAGCTGGACCCCTGGGGTAGCCCTTTGTCATTGCTTTTTCTACTTCGCATTGATTGAGTGAGACTTTAGCTATTCTGTCTCTGAAATAATTTTTAACTAAATTATATAGATTCTTTGGGCATTGCAGGTTCCTCAGATTTTGGAGTATTCTGGGTCGCCAAGCAGCATGGAATACTCTCTTCACGTCCAGGCTTGTTACTGTTACATCTTGTTCTGATCCAAATGAACTTGTATGAACTCTTTGATCGCGAACGCTGCATTAATAGTGTTTTTTGTGGAATAAATCCATATTGGTTTGTATTAATTATATTGTTGGTATATATTTGATGATTTGTTCTATCAATAGTTAGAAAATACTTTTCCCTTCGATGTCCAATGAACTTATTGGCGTAAACTTTGTGACTTCCTGACTTCCTTCCTCTCCTGGTTTGACTATAGGGATTATTTGTGATCTTTTCCATATTTTCGGAAAGCATCCTTGTTTTAAGCATTTATTATAGATGGAAGACAGCGATGAATGGGAAATCTTTGAATACTCGCATTATGATATCTTTGGTTGTACCGTCTTCTCCTGGTGCTTTCTTAGAGTTAAACGTTTCAATTATGTTAAATTTTCCCTCTGCAGTGAATTCTTTGTCAACTGGTGTAGCCAATGGCTCTTTCTGTTTTTGAAGTTCTTGTTTTTGTGCGGTATCATTCACTGTTTTGTCTTCGGGAGCAAAGTGGTTTAACATATGAGAAATTGTTTCTTTGATGTCAGATGTGTAGGTGCTATCTGCTCTCTGAATAGTTGTTAGCGTGAGCTGGGTCCGTATCAGTCCGTATCTTTCCTGCAGCCAGTTTGTAGGCCGCATTCCATGGTTACTTCCCTCTTCTATGATAAAGTATTTTTTCCATGAGTTTAACTTCGAATTTTGTAACTGTGACTCGTATTTGCGTTTTCCTTCTGAATATAGTAGTCTTCTTTGTTCTCTAAGCTGTTCATTATTTATTGTTCTCTGATATCTTCTGCGTAGGGCATTTACTCTTTTCCTTAGCACTGTCAGTTGGTCGTTCCACCATGGTACTGTTTTCCTATTTATGTGTGTGTGTGTGTGTGTGTGTGTGTGTGTGTGTGTGTGTGTGTGTGTGTGTGTGTATCTTTCTATTACCTTTTCAGTTTCAAGTGCGAGATGTATAATTTCCCTGAGTTGGTTATCTGTCTCTTTCAGGGAGATTTCTCTTGTTGAACATTTAAATTTCTCCGTCAGGATTGCGAGTAGGATGTTGGTGAATTGTTTGTAATCGTCTTCATTCTTGACGATATGTCTTTTCCCTACAATCTTATCTTATCTTTTTTTTTTTTTTTTTTTTGTCTGATGATATTTGCATTATTTTGACGCGGTCTGCTGATATTCAAGGAGATAATTTTATGATCAGAACAACTATCTTCTTTTCCGCACTTCCAATTTGTTATGTGCGTGAGTAGTCGATTGTTCGCATTCGTTAGGTCTATTCAACTTTTAGCTCTGTTCATTTCAAAGATTGGATTTCATTATTTTCGTTTATAATGTGGAATGTCGATGTGGTGAGAAATTCTTCCAGAACTTTTCCTCGTTCATTGTTTACTTTATACCACGGCTTGTTCCTTGCGTTAGTATCCGCTGCAATAAGTATCCCATGTTCTTTAGTGTGGTATAACATTTTTTTCTATTTGCCTTATACCTGTTCCTATATCTGCATCATTGTCGAAGTACATGCTTAAAGAGTAGAATATGTTATCTTTATGATGGATTTCAATAAGTACAGTCTTCATTTGAAAGTTACATAGTTGCTGTAGCATCGATGTTATTATTACTAATTATCATAACTGCTCTCTTTCTTCCATCTCCGCTCACATAGGTTCCCATAGACTTTGGAATTCCAGATAATTTATTATTTATAAGGTGAAAAAGATATGTCGACCCTGAATTCATATATAAGTTGTATTAAGTTACTCATCGCTGTTCTTGAATTTGAAAATTTACTTGAAAGCATTTTAGGCTGTGGTCGTCCATTTTAATAGTCGATGGTAAGTTGGTATCTCCTCAATGCTGCTATATTGTTAGGACAGTTCATATCTAGTGCCGAGTGATTAGCATCAATTGTACAGCCCTGATTATATTTGGCATAATTTATGCAGTTTATGCATTTGTACTCCTCATTATTAGCTTTGCAGTCTTTCAACGCGTGGTCTTCCGCGCATTTGGGACATGTTTGGTTTCCAGTACAGTCCCGTGCACGATGGTTGTGTTTGCTGCATTTGAAGCAGCGGGTGATTTTATTATAGTCTTTCCAGGCACACATGTTCCAGCCTAGTTTAATCTTTTTCCCTATTATTTGTTTTCTTATAGTAGAGTTGAATTCAATCACTAGATTTTTGTTTTTTCTTCTATCCTGAAAGTGGAATACTGGTTTCAATTCCTGTGTGGAATTGTGGAATTCTTCGTTCTGTGACATTAAAACTTCTACAGCATTTTCAGATGAGATTCCTTCAGAGACATTAAAAATGATAGTCCTTGGGATCCTTTTCTTAGCCATCACTGCCTCAAGCTCTTCTCCAAATTTCTCGTTTATGTTTTTACATATAATGTCAATTCATTTTTCTCTCCAGACTCAATTAGCAGTTGTACATTCTTCATTAATTCCTACCTTCAGATGGACAAGGTTTACTTTCGTCCTAATAAGAGTTCTCATGTATTCCATGCTTTGGTTATCTCTGCTTTTGACCAACATCTTGTACGTTTTCTATTCGTTTTTAGTCAAGGTCCCGCGTACAACACCTGAGTAGCTGATCTTCTGACCACCGCGAACGGCAGCATCCCGGGCATCCTGTTGCAACCTGCGTGTAGTTCCAGGGGCTACAATTGGTGGCGCGGTATGTATCCCAACCAGGGGTCCCCTTTGGCTTCTTGCATGCAGCTGAACGTTTGCTTTCTCTAATTCCATTCGTACTTTCTTTAGCTCTTGTGACTGTCGTCACTTCTTAATTTTGCTATAACCTTGCGCAGATCACCAACAGCATGCACAATGTCCTGCTTGAGATCTTGCCGTAAATTCTTGCTGGTTTCCGTCACTTTAACAGTAACTTAAACGCACCATCAACAAACTCATTCGTTTCGACATCCAGATTTCGTTCACTATTTTCTACTTTTAAGCTATCTTTCTTCAAATCTTTCTTTGAATTCCTTTCTTCCGTCACACTCTCTAGCATAATAAGTGCATCCTCAACATCATCAACTTTATTCTGCGCCATTAGGTTCTTCTAATAAGCACACTAAACAATATTATGACTGTAAATTAACGAAACTCTAATTAAAACAGTCACAATAGCCCTAAAATCAAGGCCTCCTACAGTCTTTGACTAGTTTATACTACGAAATTGTTCACACTAATGTTACACAATTAACGCCACTCAATCTATCCCCGCTTCCCCCAACAACTGCATGACACTCAATTGCTACAATTAATAAAATGAAACCAAATGTTATTATAAACTGGCAGCGTAAACACTGAATTACAAGAGACAACTTAGGTGCACAAAATTTCAGTGCCTAATAAATCTGCGACCTTGCCACCTCTTTATGTGTGTGTGTATGTATGTAGGTATGCATGTATTTGTGTACAAAGATACTTGGATAATTTGCAAACCAGATAATTTGGAGTTTACTGTATTTGAATAACGAAAAAATACTTTTTACGGTAAAAGCAGGGAAAAGTGTTATTTTACATAAACAAGGTAAAAATATGTAACGGAAATGTCACTATTGCTCAAATATGTCAGATGTGTAACAATAACATGTCATTATACGATAGCTAAGATTCTAATTCAAAGATATTTATTATTTTAGTTATGTATGTGCAGAGGGAAAGAATATGTATTTACATACAAGTCCTAGCTCTAGTGATAAAGCTACCGGAAGAGACGCTGGCAAGTGATGAAGGGGAGAAAATAAAGTTATAAATGAGGTGAAAGGAGCAGTTTGTTCGACAATTTTTTTAATTGTATTTCTCTCTCCGAAATTAAAGGTTTTCTCCCCCCCCCCCCCGCCAAAAAAAAAAAAAAACCCAAAAAAATCACAAAGCCCTAAGTGTCATTAGGGTACTATTTAGCACCTTAACTACAAACCTATGAGTCCAATGGACAAACCCAACAGTAGCTGTAGGTATTACGTAAACGTCATTACTATACCTTTAAACTGTGGTTTGGGTAACATTTCTGCACTTCCGAAGGCAGTAATACTCCCACATGACCCTTTTTAAACAACATTTATTTCATAGAGAAAACGTTTTGCAATGTAAACAAACCGCAGCATTTTCCTTCACTGTGAAGGAACTGAAATCCGCTAGTGGCTATGTTTTGTAGTGCTGCTTAGCATCTAGTGGTTATATTAAAACACGCCAGCGAGGCGAGTATGCGTTGCTTAACCCTGCTTGTGGATCACTATTAACATAAGCTTAAGTTTCTGATTCTGATTCAGGTTATGTTAGGATTAGTTTTGTTTTTTTTAATGTATAGACTTACGTTAATCAGGAAAGCTGGCTTGTGAACGATGTTTATTATTGTCGTGCTATTTATATAAGCTTAGCTTTCTGATTCTTATTATTTTCATTTCAGTTACCAATGCTTATTTCTCCCAATCACAAACAATCCTTTAACACTGCCTCTGTGGACTGGTGGTTAGCATGCTAACCTTCAAATCCAGAAGTCCCTGGTTCGATTCCCGTCTGGAGGATGGGAATCTTTCTTTAGCCAGAATGTTTCTCCATCTTCCCCAGAGTCAGGATATATGAAAGAGAGTGTGTATGTGTGTGAATTTAATGTAATAAGCAAACGTAAAGCAAAGCAAAGATTAACACCACCGTAAACGACTGAACACTAATGCTGTTGCGCAATTATTTCAAAGATAACAAGCTGTCGATATGACTTTAGATGTTAAAAGCGGCATATAAACGGAACATTAAAATACTGCTCTTTCCCCATTACGCAGATCGCTAAAATCGCGGCTTTTTTCATACACAGGCTGGCAACAGCCTCACCACACATCAACTGGCACTAAACGCCACCTACACTGGCAACGCGGTATTATTCCCGTCCGTCGGATTCGGAAGTTTAAAACAAATCGTTCACCGAGAGCTTAAGCCTTAAATAATCATCCAAACAGTAAATCGCAAATAAGCCTGTATGTCTCAAGGACTTTGTAAAAGAACGGTTACTGTTTTTCCTTAGTGTGATGAAACATTGGCTGGCCTCTTTTTTGTACCTTCTTGCTATTATGTGTGTAGCTGAGAGTGTAGTGTGTGCTTCACTTCTTTGAAAGCAAAAACCATAGCAAACTTAGTAGAGGACGCCTTTGCAAACATAGAATGTAATTGAATATTATTTTGCAATTTATACGTGCTTATAATTTTGTTCCAGCCTCTTTAACAACAAACAGGTTCATAGGAAGTACTTTAATAAAACTAATAAATGAACCATTTTCAATTAAGTCTAATTATGCCTAACAAGTAAAACTCGCTTAATAACTCACCTAATACATAATAAGATTTCCAGCTTCCTTATTAGAACGCACAAGAATTTAGTAGGGCCTTTTGGATAACAGCACGTAATGAAAATTTTCAAACATTACAAAAACAAGAGAAACCTATTATTGAAACAAATGACTACTGAACTGCAAGAGCAAACATTCTATAAATACTACATACTGCACGATTATGCAATTGAAGATTCACCAATTAAATGGTGTCAAAATCGATATCCAAATAGGTTTGTTTCCCACCTCTGTGGTGTGGGGGTACCGTATCGGCTTCACATTAAGAAGGTCGCGGGTTGGGATCTTGGTTAGAGCTAATTACCTGGATGAGAGTTTCTTCCGGGGTTTATCCTCATCCTGAAAAGATGAGCTCTATGAAGCCCGGGCTTCTTTAAGCATCGTTTCACCCGTTTCATTCATCGTCCGATATCACCTAACCTGTTAAAATGCTAAATCTAAAAATAAAATAAAAATAAAAAAGTTTTACGTTTTAAGGCAATGCTTTACTGGACGTTTGATAGCAGCTTTAAAAACAACTGTATATGTGGGATGTATAACCTTTTCGTTTTGGACCTTCTCATTGTTCAAACTGCACTTAAATGTGAAATTGACAAACGGAGTTTTCATCCAATTTGATAGAACATTTCAGCATGTTAAAAAAACAACAAATTAATCTACACAAGTAGTTTTTTATTCCGTAGGACTTAATACGGGTGCCTATATGTTATTTGCTTATGACCGAGCAAGATGACTAAGTGGTAACTTTGAGGCTCCCATTCTGAGGTCCCAGATTCGATTCCCATCAACAGTTCACTTCACTGTGACCTTGGGGGTCGGTCTGGATGGCTCAGTTGGTTAGACGCTGGCCTACTGATTACCGATATATATAAACTTGGAAACGGCTCTAACGATTTCCGTCAAATTTTGTATTCAGGTAAGGTTTTGCTTTCTAAGTTCTTCTATATAGGTGTAATTCCCGAAAGAAAGCGATTTTGCATAAAAATAACATTTTTAATTTCCGCTTCTACAGTGCAATTCTTGCACACACACACACACACACACACACACACACACACACACACACACACACACACACACACACACACACACATATATATATATATATATATATATATATATATATTCCCGGTATTTCAGAAACGGCTCTAAAGATTCGGTTAAATTTTTGTATACATGCATATTATATTCACAGTGTTTTCTCTACAAACTTTTAGGTAACACATTCACACGTTTTTCTCTACACACTCTTCTACAAACAATTTTCCATAAAAAACGTGATTTTACACCAAAAAAAGTTTTATACCCAGTTTTAAAATAAGTTATTCCATGTTGGAAATAGAAATGCTATTACATTCACACTGTTTTCTCCTCTCACTTTTAGCTCTTTCTCTACTCACTCTTCAACAAAGAAGTCATACAATCTTCCGTATGTTTGAAATACAAATGCTACATACTATATTCATATTGTTTTCTCTACTCACTTTTAGGTAACACATTCACATCTCTTTCTCTGCTCACTCTTCTACAAACAAGTCATACAATTTTGTGCATGTTTGAAATAGAAATGCTACGTATTACATTCACACGGTTTTCTCCACTTACTTTTAGGTAACACATTCGCATCTCTTTCTCTACTCACTCTTCTATGAACAAGTTTCCATAAAAACGTGATTTTACACAAAAAAATCATTTTTCTCACCTCCTTTAAAATAAGTCATACCATGTTCTGTATGTTTGAAATAGAAATGCTATTACATTCACACTGTTTTCTCCTCGCACTTTTAGGTAACACATTCACATCTGTTTCTTTACTGACTCTCCTACAAAGAAGTCATACAATTTCGTGAATGTTTGAAATAGAAATGCTACGTATTACATTCACACTGTTTTCTCTACTTACTTTTGGGTAACACATTCATAACTGTTTCTCTACTCACTCTTCTAGAAATAAGTCATACAATTTTTAGTATGTTTGAAATAGAAATGCTTCATATTACATTCACAGTGGTTTCTCTACTTAAGTACTTTTAGGTAACACACTCACGCCTCTTTCTCTACTCACTCTTCTACAAACAATTTTCCATAAAAACGTGATTTTACACTAAAAACTGACATATCTAAGTGTTTTCGTGTCCAAAGTTTTTATGGAGTCCATTTTGCCAAGCAACGTATTACGTTCACATGGTTTTCTCTACTCCCTTTTCTTTTACCTAACATACTACCTACTCCCTATTCCACAAATAATCCATACATTTTGCCATACACTTGAAATATAAGTGCAACGTATACATTCACACGGTTTTTCTACCCATTTTTCTTTAGTAAACACAAACACATTTCTTTCACTACTTCCGCTTCGACGAACAATTCATACAATTTTCTATATGATTGAAACAGAAATGCGCAGTTCATTCACATGGCTTTATCAACCAGCTTTTCTTCCTATCGTCTTTATTCTTCAACAGTGCTTTTGCTTAATGTCGAGCCTGTGTGTTTTAATAAAGAATAAATAAATAGTTAAAAAGTAAAGTAATCACAATTGGTGTCAGGAGTGCGACGAAAAGCACGATATGGAACAGTTGATGAAACAAATGTTAGCCAAGATGGACATACTGGGGAATGAAATGAATTCCGGAATGGAGTAGAGGAAACAAGTATGAAAGTCGAATTGAAGAAAATGTAAACTACGGAATAGAAAATATGGGAACAAAAATGGACAAAATGGAAACAAAAATGCAAGCCAAATTGAAAATGTGAACTCTGAAACGGAAAAGATAAAGGTAGGAATGTCCAGTATGAAGATAGATCTATCGGAGAATACTAACGAGCGACTGGCCGGAGTTAAGGAAGCCATGGAAGAACTCGACGGAAATATGAAGGACCTTGGCCAACGTGTTAACGCAGCACCAAAGAACTTAACTCCATATTGGAACAAATACTCGGAGTAAACCTCAAACTAGGTGGATATCTATGGGGGAGGCCTGCGTTCAGTAGTAGACGTTTTTCAACTGAAATGATGGTGTTTATTAGACATTTGTATGTATTTCTATATCTCTTGTACCTCGGAAATGACTCCTAACAATTGTGACAAAAATTATTACTTAGTTAACGTTTTCCCTTTCAGATTTATCCAAGTAAGTATCTTCTCCCCCCCCCAAAAAAAAAAAATCACAAAAACAGGGGCGAAAAACGCCGAGCGAAACTCGGTCGCCCAGGTACTGTTTCTTAAGTGCGCTTAAAAACGACAGCTCTATGACAGTAGATTTACTGGCATGGAAAAGAACACCGGCGACGCTGATATGATCCTAGTAATTGACAGTGTCGTTAGACCACAAAATAAAAAAAATAAAAAAACTAACCTTGGGTATTGCGCAATTTTCCGTGATCCTTAAGCGAATGCTGCGGTGGTTTATCATCTACCACGATTTCTTTTCCATCATTTTCCTTTTATTCCATTTCCTTCTCATCATCTTTCAGATGTGTTTCTAGGTTTCGTGGTGTAGGGTGGTACCGGACAGATGGCGCCGATGCTTCCTCAAAGTAAAGAGGACCCTAAAAGGATGTCTTACATCGTCCTCTGTAGGTTGCTCCTGCAATGGGACTGGTCTTTGAGCCCGGAAAGGCTAAGGATTTCCGCGCTGCACCTCTGTGGCCTGTCGCCTCCTGCGGTTCCTTCACTACGTCCCTTCCTCCTAGGAGGTGTTAGCCAAAATAGATCTAGGTCGTAGTGAGCGAGGCGTCCTACATAACCTATACCTCTAGATATACTTGTTTATGGCTTTATTACTTTCTCTATTACGTACTTACAGGTAAATAGAGGAAGCATTGCATTCCATCCAAAAATTCCACACTGAGGTTTTACCGGAAATAATATTCTTGTTCTCATCAAGAATTCTTCTCTGCCAGCAAAAGGCAAACGCCGCATCATCAAATCGGAAGCTTGGTCTCCCAGACTTTACGGTCTACCAAAATGCCACAAGCCGGATGTACCTCTGAGGCCCATTGTCAGTAGTTACAGTCCCTCCTTAAGCAATTGGATTAACGATATTTTCGCCGCTAGATGGCGTTAGTGTCGCGAGGCACTAGTGTCGCTTTTTGATGGCGGGAAATTTGAAAATTTCAAGATGGTGGCAAATTTGAAAATTTGAAATTTTCCCGCCATGGTCGTACATTTAAAATTTTCAAATTTCCCGCCATTTAACGTTTTTCAAATTTCCCGCCATCAAACGGCGACACTATGAAAAAAACTTAAGATGTCGTTAAATTTGAGAATTTGAAATTTTTTTTCTGTGAACGTTGTTAATTTCAAATGTTCAAACTTCCCACCACCAACGGCGCGCCACGCGCCACTAACGCCATGGGATTATCGTTAACCCGATTGCTTAAGGAGGGACTGTTGATTAGATTATTTATTTTTTTATTGAGAAGATGCATTGAAAAAAGAAGTTTAAATTATTGTTGTAGGAAAAGGAGTACAAACCTGTTTGTTGTTTGTAGAAAGTTGGTTGCAAACGATGTGTTCCGTGTGAGTGACGACGTCGGAATTTGCAGCAGGAGGAGCCGTGGTATGTCTTGCAGGGTTGGCAGGTCGTTCCTCGACGAGAGCTCGGTACCCACTGAAGGTAAAATTTGACGTGTATGTAGATGAGAGATGCTGTGTAAGAGTTGTGTTTGCGATCGCAGACACACCCGCAGGGGTGGGGGAATGGGTGGGTTGGGGAGGGGAAATGAATATGTGCAGGAAGGAGATTGCGATATGACACATCCGCCGGATGTGGTTTTGTGTTACAGGAAAAAAAACCGTTGAGATTTTACTACCAACCATTGCTATTTGAGATGATTTAGCCGTTGAGGAGCAACAGCAAGTTGACACCTGGAACATAAGTTGGAGTGACGAAGCGGGAATTTGCCGCAGGAGTTGGCATGTTGTTACACTATGAGAGCTCGGTCTCATCTGAAGGCAAGATGAGACGTCTATGTAGATCAAAGAGGTATGAGGTGTAAGCGCAGAGTTTGCGAACACGCCCACATCCGTTGGTGAGGAGGGGTGCGGAAAGGGAGGGGGAGAGGGTAAAATAAGACGAGTTGGGATTTAGTCGTTAGGATTCCAAAATAACGATGATTGGTGGAAAATAAGGTGCGTTGCCATTGGATGAAAAATGCGGAAGCAACCTTTGCCTTTATAATAATAATAAAAAAAGGGAGAGAAAAAAGGGATTGCAGGAATGATAGCGTTGCTGATGGTGAAAAAGCATAGTCTTAAAAAAAACGAAAAAAAAAGTCGGTTAACGGACTTAGATTTAAATCTTTTGAAGAACGAGATATGAAAATGTTGAAAAAACCCAACATGGAATTGTTTCCAAATTTTGTATTTTTCTGAAAAAAAATAGCTTCAGAATTTTGCTTGAAATATCAATTATATTGATACGTATGAGTTGAATCTTGTTTTTTCCTCGTTTGCTTGTTTTTCTTCGTCTTTTTTTTTTTTTTTTTTTTTTTTTTTTTTTTTTTTTGAACATAGGTTCATATTTCTAACGAATTTAACAGACATGCTTTAATGTTAAGCCAACAGTTAAAATCCGATAAAATGCGCAGACTATGGTTGAACACATCACACTATCAAATTAAGATAACAAGATAATTCAAGAGCTGATTAGCAAGCTTTTTTAAAATGTTTGGCATACCTTTTAAAGAAGGCGTTAATATGAGTCTCTCACACAGATAGAAAATGCTGACAGATAATATGCAACTGTCTTCATACTCACACATAAGCGTTCCGTGCCAGTTACGTGCTTTGAAACCGATCTGCATTTCGCTCCCACAGAAGGCTACGGGATATGAGACTGTGTTTCTCTCACGGCTTAAGCGGCCAACAGACACACGCTGCATACATGACGTTGGCATTTGAGTGCGTGCAAGGCATCCAGTTACGATAAGGTGTTATATATCCCGACAGTTTCCCTCGAAATATGTGACATAAGAATAAAAGCCTAAACATGTAGTTGATTGAAACATAGAATAGTTTAATGATGTTAAGCAAACCATTACAAGTAGACACACAGTGGCGCAAAATGAACAAATATATGAATATAACATAGTTCAGAGCAATAATGAATTGTTTGTTTTTTCTTGTTTGCTTGTCAAATCACACACACACGGTCGCTGATGTTTTTTATTGGAGAGGAAAGCGTTAGCAAATTGTTTAATTATTTTTTTAATACTAGCGGGATACATATGTTATCGATAGCTGGGAAAAGAATGAAGAAGCTTATGAACAATTATTAACAACTATGAAAATAAGGATATTGAGTGCAAAAGCCGTTTGAATGTTACACATCAGAATTGTTTACAGAAGTATAGTATTAATTTAGGAGAAATGTTGTTACTTTCACTGCCCTTTCTTCTACAAACTATTTCATACACAAGACGGACAACAGAAGACAACGGAGAATTATCACAAAAAAGAGAGAAATATAAGGTATTTCCGCTTTATGGATCCTGGGAGCTCAAAATATCCTGAATCACTAGGGAATTATATTCTGCGGCACTATTCTATAGCGAGTGGATTACGAACAGTGTCTTCGAACTTGCTTGGCCTTCAAAGCAGGTTAGGTTTTCTAACATTTCGTTTTTCATTGCATGACAGATTGCATTAACCTTAGATGATTGCTGAATGTCCTTTGTCTTGGAATTAAAGAATATCGATTCCACGTTTTCATTATCACGTGTCTGGATTAAGTATGAGACGTTTATTGAACAACTTATCTTTAAGCCAGACATGCTTTTCTCTAAAGTGCATTCGATTCCTTTAATTACATGGTCATCGCATACATTAAGGAAGTCACTGGGGTGTATTATTCTTGCAGTATTTTCCATCTTACTATTGAATATACAGCCTTTGAATGCAGAATCACCCTACATTCTAGGTCATAATCGTTTCAACATACCCTTTTTGCCATTGATGGTTAGGATGATGATGATGATGATGATGATGATGATGATGATGATGATGATGATGATGATGGACTCGCTATATTGATGTCCGCAGCGCTGCTTGTTGAGGCTACCCCACGGTTCACGATGCTCCATGATGGCATATGATGCATGGTGCTGGGTGGGTCTTCGCGATTGAGACCCTGGCCTGCCTTTGCTCTTCATGGTCCTCTTACACCCGCGAGCCTAACCAGCACTTGTTGATTGCGAGTCTGCTTAAGTCTGTAGAGCCACGGGTTCAGGATCTTTAATTTTAGAAAAAAAAACACCCTTAAATAAAGTGAAAGATAATGTTACATACAAGCTCAGATGGAAGAGTGAGTGATGTTTATATATCAGGGAAGTCATAATATTCCTTCTAATATGTGCTTCATAGAAGCATTACAAACAAAAAAGCCGAATGGCATTTTGTTCTTTGATCAGCCGATTTTGAAAAAATAAATAGGTTTTGTTCCAAGTTGGATGCGTAATTCCACAAGTATGTACGAAGGTAACAGTTTGTTACTTGTAAGATATGTAGAGTAGCCTATTTCTGACATTACTTCGGTAATAATTAAGGGACATTACACAGGTTTTAGAAATAATTAATCACTTAAGAGTCGTGAAGGAATTTTCCGAGTGCCTTTTTCAGACGCGAGGTAAGTCGACAAGGTTGCGTTGAGGTTGGTCAGGGAATTGACCTGGTTTCCGGATGTAAACACGATCTCTTTCGTCTGATGTTTTGGCAGGTAACGGCTGTGATTGGCCTGCACATGGGAGGAGACCTTCATGAGACGCTTAGTAGTGACGCCTTGTTAATGTACAGAACCAGTAAAAGTTACACATAATCTGTAGTGTCGCCGGCTTGTTTTCGACAAAAGGATCTCCGCAGGAAATGGTCAGAGACAAAAACTTAAGATACAAAATGTGCTCGGAATACCGAGATCCACCACTGGTTTAAATTAATGTAATGACTAGGACCCGGATTTTTAGGTCCTATAAACCTTCATTTTAGGCTTTCACATGCGCAAAATAGGTTTTTCAGGTTTTTCACATGCCTAAAATAGGCTTTTTTTAGGTTTTACCTTTGCGGATCAGTATTGGTACAAATAATTTTCTGGTTTGCTTACTTTATTGAGATATAAATCACACAGCATACAGATAATCCATTTTACTGTCTCTTTTGTTGATTATTTTTTGGCATTGCTATATATAACTGCACACATACCCAAATTTTCTGGTGCGAACGACTTCCTATTATCACATATCTTGTGTGAAGAAAAAGTTCTTTCAACGGAACATGATGTCATAGGAGTGTAGGTCATTGATTCTAGTGCTGCAGGTTCAAGGGATATTTCTCAGGTATACTTTTCATCCTGCAATATTGAAGAGATTACTTTCAGATCATTAAACCCAGGATTACGTTGAATAATTCTCTGCAGCTTTCAAGAGCATGCAACTCCACTGGTCCAGGTATTTCTTTTCTGGAAACATTGTCGAAGATATCCATAGCTCGTTTGAGTGGCAGGGTTGCGCTTTCCAATGCAATGATAGCTTCTGAAAAACAATAAAAATGCGCCTTAATATACGCAAGGGAAGCGACGATGGTAGGAACCGTGATCAATTTCTTGGACTTGGCGATGCAGAAAGCGTCCGTTTCATCAAAGTCGTTTACTATATTTTTAATGTCATTTAGGTGCTCAGCATAGTAAAAGGCAGTAGACAGCCAAGTTCCCCAGCGGCTAAGTATCGGCTCAGGTGGAAGAGTGAGTGAGTGATGTTTAAGAGCCCGTCGACAACTTGGTCATTTGGGCCCCTCAGGTGGAAGAGGAGTCGCCGGTAGCTTCTCTTTGAATAACTGCATAAGTGTTGGGGCTTTCAAGAAAACCTTCTTTACCGAAGATACCACGCTATTCACATCATCAAAATGGCTTCTAAGCTCCTCCGCAAGGCGGTGTAGGCCATGAGCCAAGCATGTAACGTGCAGCATGCTTGGATAGAAGGACTGGAGAACTTCCCCTGCCTTCAACATGTAGGCAGCACTGTCTGTCACTATCCCGATTCTCTTCTGGCCACAATATGCGTAAAGCGTCCCTCACTGCACAGGCTATAGTGCTATTGTTAGTTTTTTATATTTCTTTAGAAAGAACTAGATGAGGGTTACGTGGTTCTTTTGGGTCCAACTTCCCTACTACCACATTCACAATGAAGCGGCCGCAAGTATCAGTTGTCTCTTCAACAGAACATACATATAGTGATTTCCTATATCTTTTCTTATTTCATGTAGTGTGTTCTGGTAAACAGAAACCAAATAATTCTTCTTTACAGTGGATTATTTAGGTATAATGCGGCCACCGATCTCTTCTAAAAATGTTTTCATGGTCGGGTTCATTAGCACGTTCCATAGGACGTTTGCAGATACCAACGCCTGGCAGAGGCGAAGGTTAAGGTTATCTTCAGGTTTGCTAACTGTGGAAGAAATAAACGTCTGCCTACTGATGCTGCTGGAACTATTTCTCCTAGCAACACTAGCAATATGCAAAGCTGCAAATTTGTGGTGCTCAATATGGGATTCCTTCTCATATTTAACCTGAAATTATAAATACAGATCATTAATACACTTGAGTAAGATAATGCATGCAGTGTTTAGGTTATTTACAAGCAACTTACTTGTTTTGAGCATGCCTGACAAAAGACTACTCGACCATATGCAGTAAAGTTGGGATCTGTAGCAACCCATTGTCTCAGTAAGTGCGATTTAGGCATTCTTCCGCTATATAACAATTCAAGTTAAAAAGTATTGCAGCAACTATTCACCATACGTATTTCTTGTTGAACTCTCTTCTTACAACTGCAAGCTCCTCCTTACCAGTGTGTGCTCCTGACCTTCTGCTTACTGCCTCAAGGAGTCACCAGATGTCACATGTGCAATGGATGTGTTGCATCTTAGTTGTATTGTGCTGAATTATCTCAGCCCTAATGCTTGTAGTGGTAGAAATAATATTTATCCAATAGATTTCTAAGGAAAATGACATAATTTGAATAAGGAAAAAAACTGTTTAGGTCATTTTAGGTCTTAACCCTTCAAATAGGCATTTTTAGGTGCAATGAAAGTCATATATTCTGCTTCAGAATGTGTGAAATGAACATATGTCTTGAAATTAGATAATTAAATGTCAAGGAAAAAAATAGGTTAAATCCTAAAAATCTGGGCCCTAGTAATGACTATTCGAAAGGTTTAGTTCTTCCGGGCTTGTAGGCCGTGGTCTAGAAAGCATGGTAGATATCAACGTTTCGCCAAGTACTGCGCTTGGCATCATCAGGGTAACACTATCCTCCGTCTGCACTGGTCAGAGTTTCAAACCTACCACTACTGGGAGCCGCCCAAGAGCGGCGGATGAGCTGAAGTAGCTCTAAGGGCAGGACGTCTGGGTGAAGAGGAGCTGCGGTGTGGACAGTGAGGTTGTGGACAGTTCGCTTCACGACGGTGGTGAAGGAAGAGACCGCAGCCTCTAGGGTTGGGATATCTGTGATGTTGGGGTTGGCAGGAATGGAGCCATTCAGGCAACTTTTGGCGCAGTCCCAGTCGACGTTCCGATGTTGAACCGGGACATCGTGACTGGCAACCCGGGTGTTAATGATGGCCAACACGGGGTTATGGTCTGTATGAAGTTCGTTGACCGATGTGAGTGATACATGCAATGGGAAGTGTTTGATGATTGCGAAGTCTATGACGGATGGCCGTCCTCGACCTCGCGGGTAGTGAGTGGTTTGCCAGGGACCCTCCACACTAAGTTGAGGGTCCGCGTCTACCATACAGATGATTTCATTGCCTCTTATGTCCGCACGTGGGCCGCTATGCCAGCGCTGATGGGTAGCATTTAAGTCCCCGGCTAGAATGACGTGAGGCTGTAGGGCCAGGATGGAGAGGTAGTCGTTAGCAACGAACTGTCTCTGGGGTGGGTGATATGCAGACACCATCAGGACTTCAGTGCCTCCGAGGTGGACACAAGTGGCCGTGGCCTCTAGGGTTTGAAGTGGAGGGAGCTGGAGGGTTTGTGGACCACACTTCTCTTCACGAAGATCGCTGTGCCGCCCCCACGGCGGCCGACGCGGTCCGATCTGAGATTGTGATAGTCGGGATGTGTCATTCTGACGGAGATGTGCCAGTTAGCCAGAGGCCAGAGGCAAGTTCGAGTCGAGCGTGGATGCTGATTCCCCCGCCCGGGTGTCTTTACCGCAGTACCCAGCCGTAACACGGCTTTGCCTGCGCGATGAGTTTGAGAGTGATGTCTACAGGAATATGATGTATACTGGGAACATTTTTAGGTAACAGGGGTATTTATAGGGGCGGGAAGGATGGCTGGCAGGGATTGGTCCACGAGCGGGTAGTGCCCACTATCTGGTTGACCGCTTTCAGCCAATCAGGTGGCGCGCTAATCCCCACCAGGGTTCTGGCAGTCAGTCACTCACTGTGAGGTGAACTGAATTAGGCGTTTCTCTCTGTTTTGAGTACAGATTTAAATTGTCGCCTTTCCCGTCTTCCAAAATTAAACCTGTGGACCTAAGATGTCCTTCGGTAGTCTTCTGGATGGTAGTCGGCGCGGCTGTCTCTGGTCGTATCTTCCCAGAGTATTCACCAGCGGATTAGGGTGGTTCTGGAGTTTATATTACATTGTTCGAGCGCGCGTTCTAATCACGTCAACAATGTACGGGATACGGAATGTTCATGTAGGATGTGGGCAGCAAATCTCCAACCAGTATTGTAGATCGTCCTTAACGCCCGATTCTGCAGCGTCGGGAGCCTGATGAAGGTGGACCTCGCCACCACTCCCCAGATCTCACATCCGTACAGGATCAGAGGCGGGATAATCGCACGATATAGCTGGAGCTTTAGGCGAATGGGCATGATTTTGGAGCTGAGTATTGGATACACCTGCCGGAGGGCTGCGTGTTCCTGTAGTACTTTGTCCCTGACGTGATGTCTATACGTTAGCTGCCGGTCCAGCTATTACTATTATTACTTCTTCTACTACTATTACTATTACTACTACTACTACTACTACTACTACTACTACTATTATTATTATTATTATTATTATTATTATTATTATTATTATTATTATTATTATTATTATTATTATTATTATTATTATTATTATTATTATTATTATTATTATTATTATTATTACTATTATTATTACTATTATTATTATTACTATTATTATTATTATTATTATTATTATTATTATTATTATTATTATTATTATTATTATTATTATTATTATTATTATTATTATTATTATTATTATTATTATTATTATTATTATTATTATTATTATTATTATTATTATTATTATTATTATTATTATTATTATTATTATTATTATTATTATTATTATTATATGTTCAATTATTGCAGCTTATTTTGTACATATTGTATAATATGCGTTAAGGAGGGAAAAGGTTATATTTAATAAAGACACATATTGGAAATGAAAGGACTCATACCATTTAACATCCATACCGTTTAATAAGAATCCTGCTTCCTTGACGCTTCTGAATCTTCTCTACCAAATAGGTGTTAGGATACATTGTAGAATTAGTTCATGTCCATAGAATGCTCCCTTAATCTCCTCACCATCCTTATCATATAATGTGTATGTAGTAGGATTGGTTCGTTTCACCTGAGTAGCTTGCAAGATTTCAACACTCCAGTTAGTTTGAAATCTTTTCTCAAAGTGGCCTTTATTCTTTAATATTGTGCTGATCGCACTTATTTTGTTTTATGGAGGCACCTCCTTTTGTTTCGCGACTCTTGTTTTCCCCGCTGGGTTGCGCTAGTGTTTTTTCTATGGGTTTCCTCTCGGTCTGACGGTTGTAGAGACGTGCAGTCGGTGTGCTCCTTTCTCGGCGTGCAGGGTAAGTGGTCCGTTGTTTGGGTTTTAACTAAGGTTCAGGCCGTGTATTACAGATTGGTTTTCAGACCGTTACTTGCCTGGGAGGTGCTTCTAATGCGGACGAATTAAATGTAATCTTGTAAAAGTAATTCTTGTAACCCGTAGGATGTCCACGCGAAACATTTAGGCTTTTTCAGATAGGCTTGAAGACTGCCCAACTCCTCGCTCTGAGAGGGAGTTGAATGGGGTTATGTAAATTGGTTTTGTTTTCACCTGTATTTCTGTTGTGTTTCGGCTTCCATTTCTGTATAAAGGTTTGCTATACCGATCAATCATTCCTGTTAACAAATGTATAATTTATTGATCCATAAATGTTATAGTTCTTGAAATTTTTAGTGCTCTCTTCTCTTCAGTTCCTTCCCCCCCCCCTTTCACGATTGTACCTAAGCCCCTATGGTGCAATAAATGGTAGCAGAGCGTGGTTATCTTGTGGTCGAGTGGGGCAGTTAAATTGAGCATTGGGTTATTGTTTTGATTAACCATGTCTAGTGACTTTCAGCTGTTGCGTAAGAACGAAATACTATTTGAGTTGGGGATTCGTGGACGTGAGGATTTGTCGTCGGCAGACGTTCCGGCCCTATTAGACGCACTTCGTAGCGTGAAGGATAACGATTATGTCGTGTTGCCGGACAAACATTTATTGGTAACTGAATCACCGTCATTATGTGAGGCCGCACGGCTGGAATTTGAAGAGTTGTTCTCCGAGTCGAGTATTGGCTCAGAGTTTTCGAAAGCGCAGGTGAGGCGTTTGACAGCCAGGATCTTGCATTATGTGCAGCGGATTGAATATTTCCAAAAATATTGTCCTAAGGTTAAGTTCGGGGTTGACTTAGCCGAGCTGAAGGGGCAGTTTAGGAGATATTTAGAAGTGCTTGCTCAGAAAGGGGATCGGGCCGAGTCGGCTACTGTCACACCAACTGTGACGTCTCAAATGTCGGCCTTTAAACCGCTAAAGTTACTTCATCCCTTACAACAGTTGGTTGAACCTTATCAAGTCTTTAAGGTTGTTGATGTTCTTACAGCTCTTGAATTTCTGAAGTTCCTGGTAAGAGCTAAGGATTGCACTGAGTTATGCGAAGTTCCCGGTTTGCAGCTGCTTGAAGTAGTGATGTCAAAAGGGGTGACGCGGTGCGCAGTATAATTGGGCGCATTAAGGGATGTGTTGATCCAGTCTCTGAATTACATGACAGTGTATTGAAGTGTTTCATTCCTCGTCGGGAGCTACATACATTAATTCAAGATCATTATTTGAAACCCCAGGGGTTAGGAGAGCCTTTCTTCGAGTACATTAGCAGGGTTAAGTTGTTTGCGCGTATACTACGGTTGCCAGATAGCGAACGGCAGATCTGTGACGTCATTATTACGGGGTTGACCCCGGAGGTACGTTCTCTTTTGGTATTTAGCTCTTGTCCTGCTACGTTTAAAGATTTAGAGGGGCTATTGCCGATCTTGGCAGAGTATGAGGCGTCAAATGCGGCACGAAACCGCGAATCATTGCAAGTGCCTCTGCATGGTGTTCGATTTGAGCCGCGGCAGACTAACCGAGGAGATTTGGCTCGAGATAGTTTTCGCTCGCCAGGGTCTTGTTTTAGATGTGGTTCTCCTGAGCATTTGGTTAGACAATGCACGGTGGCCAGGAAGCGTGGTGGCGTTTTACTACCCGTGGGTGTAGACGGTCAAAGGCGCCAAGATTGACAACGAACCCCTTGCGGAATTTCTGCCTGTTGTCGGATATTCCGTCGGATAATAGCCAAGCCCTTTAATTTGAAGCCGACAGTACAGGTGACTGTTGGGAAACGACAGTTAATCGCTCTCTTGGACTCGGGAAGTTCCTGCTCTTTGGTACACGAGGAGTTTTATTATACCTATCTTGGTAAATTCTCGGCCAAACCGCGACAGTGTAGCGTTGGGTGCGTGTCTGTAAATGGTCATAAATTTCAGGTGAATGCCAAGGTTCTGTTGACCATACGTATTTCGCGTTTTACGTGGAAACACTATTTCTATCTTCTGCCGGACCTGCCATTTCAACTGATTTTAGGCTCGGACTTTATGACTAGAGTCGGCCTAAGGCTTGATTTTCGGGATGGGGAAATCACCTTTGCATTTGCCCCTTCCGAACGAGTTGCATTTCAGTGCGGTCAAGTCATCAACAAACCACCTTTGGAGGAGAGTGGCGGGCTACGTCACCATATATGCGACGTCAGCAATGCTTTCCCCCATTTGACAGAAGAGCAGGGCCGTTCGCTGGAACAACTCTGTGCGAACCATGGGTCATTGTTTGCTGACCGTTTAGGAGTAACAAATTTGGTGGAGTATGATATACAACTAACAGACGACACCCCTGTGAAGTTACCACCCTATCGTGTCACCCCACCTAAAATGGCTATTCTTCGTAAAAAGATCGACGAAATGTTACGAAAGGGAGTGATCAGGCCGTCCACGTCTACTTATAGTAGTCCAGTATTTCTGGTCCCTAAGGGCGAGGACGATTTCAGGGTAGTGGTGGACTACCGGCACTAGAACAAAAAGATAAAGATCGAGGCCCAACCAATGCCACATCTAAATTCGGCGGCGCATTATTTTGCGGGTGCCAAAGTATTTACTAGTTTGGATTTGAATAGCGCCTACTACCAAGTGCCCTTATCGGAGTCGTCTAAGCCACTAACGGCTTTTGCTGTCCCATGGAGGCTTTATGAATTTCAACGAGTACCCTTCGGAATTGCTACTGGAGCTCAGGTGTTGTCGCGGTTATTAGACGAAATATTTTCGGACATCAAGTTTAAATATGTGTATCACTATCTAGATGACGTGGTTGTCTACTCGCCCGACTTTGAAACCCATTGCCAACATTTAGCGGAGGTCTTTGACCGGCTCGAGCGCGCAGGCCTTACCTTGCGCAAAGAGAAGTGTAACTTTGCTGCGGGACAGATTTCTTTCTTGGGTCATATTGTATCTCCGGCTGGGATAACGATTGATCCGGAGCGGACCAAAGTTCTACGTAACTTTCCTCCCCCTAAAACCGTAAAGCATTGGCCAGGTACGTGGGCATGGTGAACTTTTTCAGCAAGTTTATTCCGCATTTTGCAGCGCGGGCGGAACCATTGAACCGTCTTCGGCGGAAGGGAACGCCGTTTAAGTGGGGTGAGGAACAGCAGCAGGCCTTTGAAGACCTTAAACAGGCCATAATGAATCCCCCGGTGTTGGCTTTCCCTGATTTTTCACGTAGATTTATCCTTCAGACCGATGCAAGCAGGGGATCGATGGCTGCTGTTTTACTCCAGGATTTTCCTATGGGGCGTAGGGTTATTGGGTATAGTTCACGTACCCTTACTCCAGCCGAGCGGAAGTATTCAGTTTACGAACTTGAAACTTTGGCTGTGGTATTTGGCTTAGAAAAATACCGCGAATATCTGGAGCATGTTGAGTTTACTCTTGAGTGCGATAACCAGGCGCTAACGTGGTCGTTGGCCTCACCGCGATCTACAGGCAGGTTAGCGCGTTGGGGCGTACGCATTTCAGCTTTTAAGTTTGTCCCGATACATAAACGTAGTTCAGAAAATTGTGTGGCTGATGCCTTAACGAGAGTATTCGAAGAACCGAGAGAATGTAAATGCGGAAAGGAAAATGTTTTAGCCGTCTGTGAATTTCCGGAGTTGTTCGAGGGTTTGCACACACATCAGAGGAAAGATCCGGATCTGCAGGCCCTTATTGATCGGCTTGAGGCTGGCGAGGTTGTTACCCCTTATTGTTTGAAGGAGGGTGTTTTGATGACCCAGGCTACCTTCGACGGCAAGAACAAGGTTGTTTTGCCACGGGCCTTAATTTCCATGGTGTTTGAATATTTCCATTCATCTCCTGTAGGCGGGCATTTGGGAATAGCCAAGACCAAAGACAAGATTCGGGAATATTTTGTGTGGCCGGGCATGAATAAAGAAATTGCTTCCCGAGTTAGACAGTGTCAACTTTGTGCAATGGCGAAACCCGCGCAATGTACAGTATGGAAAGGTTTAGCATCGGAGGTGGCAAGTAGACCCCTGGAAAAATTATTTGTGGATTTTGTCGGTCCTTTTCCTCGTTCAGTCCAGGGGAATACGTATGCATTAGTCGTAGTAGATTCGTTTAGTAAGTTTGTATGGATGTCGGCCTTACCGAAAGCGAATACACGAGGGGTAGTCAAGGTTCTCTCTTCAGTATTTGCGGCTTTTGGAGCCCCTCGTTATTTGGTAACAGACAACGCCACTCAATTTACTTCTTTCGCCTTTAGAAATTTCTGTTTTAGTTGGGGCATTAAAACCATAACTACCACCCCTTATTACCCCCGTCCTTCCCATGCCGAAAGATTTAACAGGAACCTCAAATCAGCATTAATAGCCTTTCATCATGATAATCATACTAAGTGGGACACTAATTTGTCTCGGTTGCAGTTGGCGTTTAATTCGGCTCGACACGAATCACATGGCGTTACCCCTCATCAGCTCATGTTAGCCTATATACCTAACTCTCCGCTGTCTAACCTTTGGCGTTTGGACGATTTGCTTCCCCAGAATATTACTCGCGAGGAAATATGTAGAGTATGGAAGGCCGCTTTTCGGAATTTGAAGAAGTCACTTGCCCAGGTAAAGAAGCGGTATGATGAAAATAAACGGCCTTCGCCTTATGCCGTTGGCCAGAAAGTACTGTGTAAGCTGTACACTCAATCTTCTAAGCAAAATGCTTATGCAGCGAAGTTGGCTCCTAGATACGTAGGGCCGTACGAGATTATAAGTATCTTCAAAAATGTTTCTGTGCGCTTAAGGGACCTCCGCACGGGCCAAGAAAGGAGAGCTCACGTCTCACAATTGAAACCCTTCCAGTAGTTTGGTATCTGTTTTCCTATGTGTATGGGTTTCCTTTGTTTACTCCTGTATGTTTATGTTGTGAATAAAGTGTTTGTTTGGAATGTGGGTGTTTGTTTATGTTGGAGCGTGCCATGTGTGCGCCGGGCTGTATACCTCTACGGCGCCCCTGTAGTTAGTTTCTGCCGGGCGTGTGGAGTCGGCATTGTGTAGATTTGTTTTCGTGTGTCTTTGTATGGAAGCGGTGTGAGGTGTTTGGTGTGGTATGTTTGGGGAGTATTTGTGGGATGTTTGCTGCGTGCTTGCGGTGTGTGTCTTGTGTAGTAATTATGTGTATTTCGTGTTTGTACTCTTGTGTTGTCTGGCCAGTATGGATTTTGTTTTATGCGCATTTATTTATACAAGGCCTTGTTTATTTTGTTTAACTTGTATATATATATATATATATATTGTTTAGCTTGTTTTAAATTGTCATTTGGAAGAAATTATATTTAATGTTATTCAAGTTCGTTTAAATTGTTCTTATATTATGTTCATTAAACAGTTTATGGTATGTTATCACGCTTGTTGATTATAAATTGATTCAAATTTTTTAATTTTCTGCTATTTATGTATTTGATGTCATCCACAGTTCTGTAAAAAAAACTGTCATTCATTCAGTTTGATCTACCCCGAGATGTTATTTTGGGGCAGCAGCCTATTTGAAGCCTGCGTTTTGTTCCCTTTCTGTTGGGTTTGTTCCGTGTTACAGCCTCGCCAGCTCCTGTTCGTAACCTGTCCGGAAAGCACCTAACCACCGCAGTTTGGCATTGTGTAATGTTAAGCCTGGCTGTTACCATCTATATGGAGTGTTACTGCAGCAGTAAGGTCCGCGATGGAGATTTCTGGAGGCCAGGGAGGTGACGATGGAATATGAAGGGGCTTGTGTGTGGCCCACGTTTTGGGTTTTGGACTTTCTCAACGCCTGATTGCAACGAGAGGGCATCCACAGGCTCAAACCCAGAATTTGTTAATTTCTCTGGAACAACGAGGTATCAGTACGCCCAACGAGCTGTGCATCGTCTCTCCCGTCCCGGAAAAACAGATTTGTGCTCTCTGATGTGACAGTGGCCAGTGATTTGTAGTGACAGTGTTTGGTGCCAGTGCTTTCACAGTGACCTGTACAATGACCGGGCGGTGTAAGGTGTGTCCTTCCTAATAGGATACTTCTCATACAATATCAGTCTGTTCCTTTACAGAATGGCGAGCGCGTGTTGTCAGATGGGGGCGGGAGTATTGTGCTGATCGCACTTATTTTGTTTTATGGAGGCACCTCCTTTTGTTTCGCGACTCTTGTTTTCCCCGCTGGGTTGCGCTAGTGTTTTTTCTATGGGTTTCCTCTCGGTCTGACGGTTGTAGAGACGTGCAGTCGGTGTGCTCCTTTCTCGGCGTGCAGGGTAAGTGGTCCGTTGTTTGGGTTTTAACTAAGGTTCAGGCCGTGTATTACAGATTGGTTTTCAGACCGTTACTTGCCTGGGAGGTGCTTCTAATGCGGACGAATTAAATGTAATCTTGTAAAAGTAATTCTTGTAACCTGTAGGATGTCCACGCGAAACATTTAGGCTTTTTCAGATAGGCTTGAAGACTGCCCAACTCCTCGCTCTGAGAGGGAGTTGAATGGGGTTATGTAAATTGGTTTTGTTTTCACCTGTATTTCTGTTGTGTTTCGGCTTCCATTTCTGTTTAAAGGTTTGCTATACCGATCAATCATTCCTGTTAACAAATGTATAATTTATTGATCCATAAATGTTATAGTTCTTGAAATTTTTAATGCTCTCTTCTGTTCAGTTCCTTCCCCCCCCCCCCCCCCTTTCACGATTGTACCTAAGCCCCTATGGTGCAATATCCATACATAATCACCAACACTAAGCTTCCTTGCACTCATCTTCCCATTTTGAGGCTGGTTGTTCTTCTCAGAAGATCATTGTTTCTGACTTCACTAGGCTTCATCCGGATTGGTGAATGGTATCTTTTACTTTGCGATGATTCTGGGTAAAAGATTGAGCCACTTGTACAATCCTTGAGCTAGAAACTCTCGATACAGCATATTCTTTAAGGTTCTTACTAAACGTTCAACAGCTGTAGCCTACATTGCTATGTGTGCTGTAGTGAATGATATACTTGGCCATTTAAAGCTTAAAGTGATTGTTTGAAAATTCTTTTCCATTATCACTCTGTATGTTCTTCGGAGGAGTTTCCATATATTGTAGTTTATCTTCCATAGCGTTTGTAATTTGTGGATCTGTCTTGTTCTTTAATGGCAGTGAATATACCACTTTGGAATAGAAGTTAATTGCAATAAGGATGTATTTGAAATTCTTGTTGATTTTTGCATGAGGTATCATTTCAACCAAGTCGATCTGCACCAAATCATCGAGTCCTTTGCCGACAATCTTTCGACGTAAGAAGTTTCTTCGGGCAGGGCCATGGAGCTCTCTTGCTATATTTTGCTTCACTGTTGTCATGCTGTGATTCTGGCTATTTTCAGCTCTTGAATAATTGTTTCAATTTCTTGCACGTGGTTGTTACTGCCACCGTCTCTGGATGCAACGAGGAGTCTCAGACGATTTACTAGATAATTGGGATCTTTCCAGTAGCTAGATGTAGTCTTGCTTGGCATCAGGTTGATGTTCTTTCCACTGCAAGCCTAAGCCCTTATGATTCTTCACTTGGGACGTATAACGTTTTATACCTGTAGGAATTGCCGGATCTCAGTTGCCCAAGTTTGCTGTAGTTTCGACGATGAACAAACGTGTGATGCTCTCAGTATTTTGTTATATGCATCAAGATCCTCTTCTGAATAGGCATGCATTTCAGGTCTTTTTTCCTTTTTTTAAGATTAGGTCAATCAATCCAGATGTAATATCATATATTTCATCTCTTACTCGAACTTTATCGTTAATAATGCCAATCATCGTGTTTCCTAGAATATAGCTTCCATCTTCGTATCTTACTCCGTATACCGTATCTATGTCGCTCCTGTCATTCTTTTGAACCTGTAGGTAGCTCAAGATGTTCTCATCTTTCTGATCCTCAGGAGTGTAATTCTTCCTGTTTTGAATTTCCTCCCTAGCTGCAGTAGTACCATGTTTCTCTCTTGCTCTATTTCTCTCTCCCCCCCCCCCCTCTCTCTCTCCAGTATATCATGTAGCGGCTCGGTTACTGGTTGAAGAGATTCACTCATTACCCTCTGGGTCTCAAACTGCTGTCCTTTTATTGCACGTAGCTTTTTTCTTGTAGCCCTAGCATGCTTGGCTACAGATTCTTTAAGTCTTATACTCTCGCTGTCCATCTTAAAATGATGCTAAAACACATTTTCGTGTCAATATGTGCCATTTTTTATTTGGACTGTGTCAGATTATATGAAATTTTCAACTCGATATTTAGAATATGACCATCTTTTGCTCGATTTGTTGGAGCAGTGAAGGTTAGTATATCATCCACCTGAACAGGTGCAGGTTAACTTTCAACTAATTGATGTTAATTGCAAACCTTGTACCCAATCTTGTATTCGGTTGCGGTGATGGCATCCTGGAGCAAGAAATCGCATTTCCGTTTACAGACGACTTGTATTATTAGAGTCCAGATGCTAACATATACCGTAACGAAGGATCTCTGTAAGGTTTCGATTATAGTGAATAATGAGATGTCCTTTCTTTTGCTCTGACATAGGATGTATGACCTTCACCTGTGCTTTAAGAGTATTAAGATAATTCGTAGTTGCGGCCAACTGTTTATCCGTAGAATTCTTCCTGTTTGCCATAGTTTCCATTTGTTTTCCCATTATTTCAGAAATGTCATTTCCAATAGATTGTACTCTCCTATTTAAATATTGCTGTGCTTCATTTTGTTTCCTTGCAATAATGTGTTTAACAAATGTTTTGCTTGCTGCGTCACTGTCTTCCACAGGATCTGCTATTTCTCTTATTCTTCTTTTTTGAAAGGAAACGTTCCCATTTGAATCGATCGCTGTTGATCTTGAGTTTATATAGTCTATTACATACTTCTTGTTCGGCACGTCGTGGTCCTCCTGCAGCGATAGTAATAGCTTCATTCTTATTGTATCCAGTATGATATTGTTCCCATTAACTCGTTTAAGTATATTTTTGTTGAGGTAACTCGTGAGATCATCATATTGTTTGTCTAATGATTTCTGAAAGTGGTTCTTAAGTGCAGTTTGAAGTTCCCCCATGTCTTGATATGACATTTTTTCGGTGAAGTGTTGCAGTCGATTTTCAGTAGAAGCCTTAAGCGAGTCGACATTGTGTTTAGTGGTCGCTTCATTATCTTCCCCAGGGTCCTGAACAATGCATAGTCTCTTGTTCCTGCATTGATAGTTTCCTTTTTCAGCCCTGTTTATAATGAATTGAAGAAGTGATCTTCTAAGTGGTGCACTCCTGCATACTCCGAACCTGTCAATATTCATCTCGAACTATAAATGACCTTTTTCTTTCTTTTGTACTTTAATATATATGTCAAACCCATTCCTATATCGACCCTCATTCATGGAGAATTCGGGAACTAGCACTACAAACGGTCTTCCTTCTGAACAACTCTCCCAGACATTTTGCACAAGTCTTTGAATTGAATGTAAGATATGTCAGTGTTTACACAATCTTCATAAATATGCTTCAGGTTTAAATCATGTTGTCTGAAGAAGAGAATCATGTTCGCAGTATCACGGATGAGATGTTTTGGTACCTTTGCATAAGACTGGCTTAAATATATAGAGTCCACATTCCGATGGCTTTCCATGATGTAAAAGGAGGCTATCTTGCCCTGCTTTTCAGTTATGACGGCATCGAATATGAAGATCTAGTTTTCTCTAACTTATGAAGGATGTAATACATTTTCTCCGTCTTCCTAGGTATTCACGTCTATTCCATCAATGCGTTTAAGTAGTCTGATAAGATATTGATATTTTGGTTGCTATAGGGACTTTGAGTAGTAAATATGCAAGTTTTCAAAACGTAAACTGTTCTCGTGAAGCTGATTATTCAGTAATACGTTTCTTTCTCCTGCACTGGGGCTCCCTAAAATTAGAGCTCTGACATTAGCGGAAAATAGTTTTCTGTGGCAATCATACCTAAAATCAGTTTCAAAGTCTAATACCTGAATAGGAAAAGCGTATTTCTGCTTAACAAGCTCCATCGGAACGACTAAATTTTAAATGCATTCTTATTGTTTATATATACTAAATATCCTGTGCCCTCCGATTACCTTTTATGCTCTTTAGCGGAAAGTGGAGCTTGTAAATCCCTTGCCGAGCACAAGGATACTGCTACGAGATATATTACTCATAAGGACTTAGCAGAGAAGGCCTGGAGTCATCAGACGCTACCTTAGGTGAGTAGTTGGTTGAGAGACTTGTAACAACAATTATGAAGGGCAAGGTTGCTGTTGGCGCTGGTCCGAGGAAGAAGAAACGTGGCGGACTTCTGCCTCTCATACCCATTTTTGCAGCCCTAGGTGCTGCGGCTGGAGGTACAGCTCAAACTGCCACAGAAGTGAATAAGAAAAAAGCTTGCAGAAATCATGCGAGATAACAGAGAGATGGAGACAAAAGGAAAAGGCCTTCGGCAGGCAAAGAGGAAGAGGAAAAAAAAGAGAAGTGGAAGTTTTCTATCAATGCTACAGCCAACTGCATCTTTAGCACTTGCCTCCAAAATTGCTGCAAGTGCAAAAGGAAATAGGATTGTTAAAGAAAATAGTCTGAAGAAGAGGAAGAATCAACAGAACAAGAATAAGATATCAAAAAAACTCGGACGCAGGACTACACTTATCCCGGAAAAAGCCCTAAGTAACATCGACCTCAAGCTATGTGCTTGACGTTTAAACATTTCTCATCTTAGGGGCGTATACTGGGTGCCCCCCCAGAAAAAAACACCAACAACGCTTAGTATGTTGTGCAGAGTGGCAAATTGATCGATTTTCAGATACGAACCCCTGTCCGGAGAGCTGGAGAGCGTCGAAGCTTGAGAACGAACGGTCGTGACAATTAGTTAACATTCGTTTTCGTACTTAATACGGAAGATGTGCAACGCTTTAGCCATCTGTGTACTGGGTTGAACGACCTGAGTATGATAATCTTCCTGCGCATGCGCTAAATTGCTCAATAGAGTCCCTGGTGCCCATCCTACTGCGTTACTTGTGTAGTTTCCAGTACAGCAGCGTTTTTAACAGAAGTGCGTTATGTACCAGTATACTGCTGTTGAAATGGCCGACTTAAGCTCCAGCACACTTTGATGTAAATCTGTGGAATCACCTCAACGTCGCATATTCAACTCGACGGATTGGTGAAGGAGGACCAGTTCTATGGCCAGTACAGTCGCCAGGTCTGACACCTCTCGACTATTTCCTGTGGAGTTGTGTGAAGAGTATGGTGTATGACACTCCTGTAATGTCAGTGGAGGACCTTATGGCTCAAGTCCACGGAGCGATTAAGAATCTTCAGAGACAACCGCACGTATTGGGTCATGTGGATAAGACTCACAACCGCCGATATAAGCTCTGCAATAACGTAGGAGGTACACAGTTCGAAGCCCGTTTCTAATGTAGACAGGTCGATGTTGGGTTTGTTGATCAAATGTGAACGTACGACCATCTCACATTTCAATGCGCTACAGCGTCCAAAACGTGCATTTCCGGACAGGAGTTCCTATCTCAGTTGCTCAGTTAGCCGTCCCGCACAATATACGAAGCGTTATCGGTGTTTTTTGGGACACTCTGTATATGATTGATAAGTTGCCTTCAAAACCTAATTACCGTAAGAGAATTATCGTCAATCTCAATTCCTCAGAGAATGAAGGACTCATTGAGTGGCTGTAAAGAGGTATGGAAACACTGCGTTTTCTTTCGATAGCTTTGGAAACTTGAAGCCACAAGAGAGATAGAAAGGTATCTCAAAGATGTTAAGTTGTATAATTCCCGGAGATTTCAGAGTTTTAGCTCAGTCATCTGCGGACACTTCTAGTTACGATTTCTAGCAAATGAACTACACTATTGCTGTTAGCGGTAATGAATCTGTTCTTATCACATATCTGAATCCGCTGCTCAGAGTTGATCCTAAATATTATTATGAGATTGCGCTACTGAATTTTGAAACCTTCTATTCAATCCCAAAAATTGATTAATATAATAATCAGTTTCATTACATTTACAATGAGGAGCTTAAGATAATTCATATACCACATGGAACATATGAAATTGCAAACGTTAACACATATATCAAAGATAAGCTTGATTTGGATGAGAATGGCTTCTTTATTACACCAACTAATAATACCATAAAGAGTGACGTCAAATGCCCATTCCCTGTAGATTTTTCTAAGGAGCGCACTATTGGGTCTCTTTTAGAGTTCGAGGAAAATGGAGTTGTCCCTGCTAATCAGCTCACTGAATCTAATTTCCTTGTAAACATATTTAAGGTGAGCATCATATGAATTGATTGCAGTATTGCAACAGAGTATTCCATTAATGGTAAAAGCGGGCACTCAATCTACGAGTTTTTCCCATCTGTCCCGCCTGGATATCACATTTCGCAAGAGCCTTCGAATCCCATTTACCTGCCTATCATAGACTCCAACATTTTCTATCAAATCACACTTCGAATAGTCGACCAGAGCGGTCATACAATAAACTTTAGAAACGAAAATATAAGCATATGGCTCCACATTCGTCGGAATGGGAATCGATTTTAGCAGAAGATGAGGCGGCTAAGGGTTTAAGAAGTCTAGGATTCGCCATGTTCATCATACTCTACATTTGGCCGTCAAGGCGTTAATATCAAGCAATCGCAAGTTAATCGAAGCGTTAGGCTTCAGAATTCTGTAATGGATATCTTCAATGTGACCGAAACACCTACATTTGAGGACAAGATTGCTAAAGAAGAGGAGCATGTGTTTCTACCCTATAACACATCGGCTCTGGACGCTATTGATGAGATTAAGATCCCTTGTCAAGCTGAAGATTTGTACACTCCACCTAACCGGAGTTATCTCTACATTGAAGGATCTGTTACTAAACCTAATGGATCAACTACTACAGCAAAGCTCACTAATAATGCTATGACATTTATGTCTGATGAGATTCGACTGGAAATGAATGGAACGATTATAGATGGAACAAGAAATCCAGGGATTACATCAACTATACGTAACTATGCCGCCCTCAACCCCTAGAATCTATCGCTTGCTAAATGCTGGATGGTGCTACCCTGGCGAACATGTGTATATTATACATTCTGCAAGTGGAGCATTCAACGCTATAGTGCCGCTGCCAATACTTCTGGGATTTGCTGATGACCACAAGGACATCATTCCCAATAGCAAGTTTGAACTGGTCCCCATTCGTTCCAAGGACTCCAAGAACTGTATTATGGCATCTGACGGAGAAGCGAATGCGACTGTTAATCTTATTCGCATTGAGTGGAGGATGCCTGTAATACGTCTTTCAGATGCTGAAAAGGTGGAGTTCCTCAAAATTGTCAAGTCGGACAGCCCACTGCATATCGCCTTTCGAACTATGAATCTTCATACTCAACCTGCTGGTACAGTGGTACGCAAACTAGATCTTTTACATGGGACGTTGCAACAACATCGAAACCAAGATTTGTTACTGTCGAAGCATAGACTTCAAGACTGAATAATGCAACTAAGGATGGCTCTATATTTGATAATTACAACATAACAAGTTTGAGACTTTACATCAATAGTGAATATTATTCCCTAGCAAGACATGAACTTGAACTTTAGAAACTCAAGATTTGAATCAATGTATGAAATGTATTCCAAGTTCCAAAACTCTTATTACGCTAAAGACAATTACCACATATTGTAGAGAAAGGGTTTTCTTAAATATGCACCAATATTTTTCATTGACTGCTCACATCAGCCTGAGGAGATTGTAAGTGGCGCTGTCAATATTAGACTTGAAATTCAAACAAGTGCAAATATTCCTGCACAGACCGCATTATATTGCCTGATAATATACGACAAAGTATTTACATACAAGCCCCTGACACGTAACGCAGTCTCTATTTTGAAAATGTTCCAATGTAAGATAGGATGTTCATGAGTAATATGAGGAATGTAAGGTGTTTCTTAATAAATAAAAACGTGTTATGAGCAGATAATCATTTGTTTATTTATTCTCTTTTCATACAATTCCAACATCTTCCTCCTCCAACTCCTTGTCCATACATATATGCCATCATTTGCAGTGTAGAGATTTCGCAAATGTTTCAATATAGGATTCAATTCTTTTAACTTCTGATATTTCATCGCAATTTAAAAGTATTTCACCATTATTTAAAATTGTATTCAAAAGTCTTATTATCTCATTTTGCATAAATGCAATGATATTATATTAGAATATCATATTTTCGCCGTAAGCACTCAACGGACCATTTTTCACTTTCAGGAAGGTTTCGAATATTTAGAGACTTCGTTTAATAATCTCCCAGTCTAGTAATGTCATGTACACAAATTCATTATTGTATTTTATTTATGATAACAGGAATGTCATGAAATAACCCTACATTAACACTGTGGCTTCTTGACATGGGGGCGTCTTGGAGCACGAGTGATGATGCTGCTGCCATCTTTCTGGGGGTTGTCAAGTCGTGTCATTCGATTTTCTAAGAGCCTGAGCCTCCTATGGATATCGGTAACAGTATTCTTCCTCTTCATCATCATCATCATCATCATCATCATCATCATCATCATCAACTTCTTCTTCTTCTTCTTCTTCTTCTTCTTCTTCTTCTTCATCTTCTTCAATGTCTTGCTGGATCTGAAACATTAGCGCATTGACTTTGTTAGAAGCTTTGTCTTGGTAATGGAAAAAGATGATCTCCTGAAAAGAAATACGTTAGATAGGGTGTTAAAGCACAAATATAGTTCATGCATATGCTTAAAACTTACATAAATGTTTTGCTGCGTTCTGCTTGTTTACAGGTGAATGTTCGGGAGTCAACTGAAACAGATCGTCCATTGGGAAGGTATCACTTTCTGCGATGCCTGCATTACTTCATCCACTCCTCTGCTGCCTGGATATACGTCCTCTTTAGGAATTGGCTATCCCATACGTTTTCTGGAACAAGAATAATGTTTCGCCTATTACATACTCAATGATTCGCATTGCTAAGTGCATTCTCTTGTTCGTTGTAATACCACTTACTTCAAATTTCTCTGCCTGGGTTGACAAATACCGCAGTTTTCGTTGCAAAGAAGGTATGGTGTCATCTAGTCATGCACCTCTGGCTTGTCGCATAGGTTTGCATGAGTGTAGCACTCAGAATGGCACTCACCATATTTCATGTTAACCATTATATATTATAGGGTAGCATTTCTAAAAGGGAATTAAAATGGTCTACTTACAAGTATCTTCTTGTGTATACGTGGCGGTTTTCTGTACATATGTCTAGCTCGAGGAGACATATTGTTGCCAGAGAAGAGCGACATTTATTCAGCAGTTGATTTCAATGGTATAACCTGTGGGGATATGGCGACTTGTTTTTAAACAGAACATAGGGAGGTATATCTTTTATAAAAATTAAGATGATTAACTAGGTATATATGTATTATTCGTGAAATAATAAATGATAATTTCAATCTAATAAACTGTCCTTTAATAGTCTCAAAACCACTTGTAATATTACTTGTGACAGTCTTACCAATGGAATATAGGGTTATTTCACTTTTGTTTGACGGACGATTACAGCAAATAGGGTCGCTCTCCCCCAAATGAACATTCATTTGCCTAGTTTTATGAGAGCTCCATATAAATTATGTAGTTCCTTTTTTATGCCGGTGGAAGCTTCATAAAGCGGCTGCCTTGCAGATATTGTGGTACCAATAAAAACTATTTTTAAATGTATTTTTGCCCGATCAATATTAATTGTTATACAGGCCAATGATACTATAATGCATAGGTAACATAATAACTTTGCCGAGGTTCACCCAAGGCTCCTTCAACATGAACAAATACTAAAAAATACACAAATTAAATATAATTAAAGTGTAATACATTTACGAATATAAACATTATAATTATAAAAGAATTATTCGTGACAAATAAAAGAAATACATGCGAGAATTAATAATAAACAAATGTGTAAAAGTGTAGAACTGAGGATCAAGTTATGTGAAATCACTTTCTTCTGAATCACTAGTAGATCCTATGGTAACTTTCTTTTAAGCCTGGTTCTGTGATGATTTCTGATGCCCATGTTAAATGTGCGAGCTCCAGGAACTGTTAGTAGTTTGTTGAAAAATGATCTGCAGAGAGTTTGGAAGTATTCTTGTAGAGGGAGAATTCCGAACTCATGGTCAAGTTGATTGTTTCTTACGTATCAGGGGGAAAAATATAGGCAAGCTTAAATAATTGCAAAATTAAAATAAACAAAAGAAATCGTATGTATTTACAGCAAAAATGTACAAATAAAATACTTGGGAGGTGGTGTATTTGGTACTTGCAAGTATCAGAAGGTAGATGCTTCGTGTAATAATCGTATACTTTGTGGACATCTACATACCTACCTTTAATGTTAGTTTCTTTTATATATTTCTAAAAGATATAATTTGAAAGTCACAATATTCCATTCATTATAAATTGTACTTCTTTCTTTCCGGGCACCCCCGGGAGCATGGATGACGCAAATGGATCCTAAGGGCGGCCGGAACATTGCCACGGCAGAGCACAGAGCCGGGTCCCTACACTTTCCCAGGTAGAAGCACCCCGGTGGAGATTGGCTCAGGCCTGTTGCTCTGCCACCCCTTCGGGTTCGTACTCCCAAGAGGAGCGCGGGACTCAAAAACTGGCTCCTCTCCCCCCTTCACCTTGTACCATCCCTTGGGGGGGGGGTCCAGAAACCAGTAGGCTCGCCTTCCAATCCGGCGAACGCGCGCATTCTTTCCTCCTGCTGTGCTGCTGCCGCAACGCTCGCCGACGCTTCGAACCCTGAAAGAAACCTAACGGGGTGAAGGATGAAATGAAATGATTAATGTAACGGAATGGAGGTACAGGGAATTCGGAGGAGAGGTATGGAAATTATTCCCAGCATTCGCCTGGTGACCCGGGAAAAGCATGGGTCAGGAAGGCCGGCCACGGGGATCGAATCCGCGAACTCTCGAATGTGGATCACACACGTTACCACCTGAGCCATCCCGTTTGGTAATTCTTTTAATAACTATAGTATTCTATTAAAATTGCAATACATTTTTGTATTAGTTGCGTTAATGTATTTCAATGTTTTCTTATACACCCAAATTTGGAATTGCCCCTTAAACATGTTCTTTATGGTACAACTTACTCTATGATTCCCTTGCATATAAAGATGCCGAAGATAAAGCTCAGAATCTGACCCCTGGATTCATCCGGAAAATTTCTTTAATATTATGAATAGGCAGTGGAAGTTTAAATTTTCCCACTGAAATTCTTCACAAGTTAATATTGTTTGGTTGAGAAAGCGAGCAATAAATCATGTGTGCTTACCTTTTGTGAAAGCAAGCCTCCCTTACTAAAGCAGATGGTGAAAAGCACAGTAAGCTCATCTTTCTTCGTAAGCAATTGTTGCTGTCGTACTATGCACGCAAACCTCGTAAATCGCAATATGAACACAAAGAGATTGTATAGCCCATTTTACCGCGTGGTCACTTCCTTCATTCACTGTTGTTAGCTATCCCACTTCCACCCAGTAGAAATCGATTCATGTGTATGTAACTTTAGCCAATCAGTCATCACAACATGTTCCCCACGTGGAGTAAATCACGTGACAGGAGCTGGTTCCTGTGAACAGTCTAATTATAAAATGGACTATACTTGGGACGGCCATTATCTTAATTTGCCGGCTGGAAGGCAGAGCGTGAGGGAGGGCAGGAGGCACGCGCTGCAGTCAGCACCTGCTTCTGTGGCGTACACCTGGTCCCTAGTTCAGCCGGCCTGCCTGCCTTAACACCCGTTTCTTCCCATTTAAAACCATTTACTTTTCATTCTCAGCGTACATTTGTCCGGCAAATAGCTATCTCAACAACCTGTCTCCTAGGATAGAGCAAGTATTGTAATCCATATAGAGATTTCAACCGAAATACCTACATACATCGATATTTCCCCAATCCAAAGGACGCATTTTTACTTTTTTTACTATTCGTATAACAAGTATTGCAATCCACGCAAAAATTGGATGCCAATATTTCACCGAAAATACATATTCCTGGATCCAAAAAAGATATTAGAAATATCTGATGTGTTGCACTCACATGACTTTCTCTACTCTTACAAACTGTTATTCATGTTATCCGGGATAAAAATTTGCGGAGACTATCTTGTGCAAGGGGAATATGGGAATACAATAGGCTATAAGTGATAACCAAATGTTTTAAAGTTGGTCACTATGTGATGGCTTTGAAATACCACTCTCTTTGCACGGCCAAGAGATACAAAGGTGAATAATAACCTTCCGTTTGAGAAAAGTATAAGCATTGCAAAACTCACACAAATAACAAGGAATATCTCTGAAATGGTTCACTCCAAAAAAATACATTTGGACATAACTTGCGTGTTTTAGCGAGATATACATTTTTTTGTAGAGTAAGATTTGGTCTATCTCTTACGGTTTACCAGTTATACAAAAGTCAACTAGAGTATGGGCTATAGCCAGATAATTCAAAATATACCTACTAGTCGTTTGACATATAAATATCTTAAACATATGGCACTTTAATCACAGCCATTTTTGAGAAATTCAAAATTTTCCATCTAAAGGGTAGTTTAAGGTGGAGAAATTTTCTTTAAGATCTTCGTGTCGCATTCTTGAAAGATATTACACTTAAATACCAACTTTGGTTTTTAACCGCATTTTCGGTTTTGTTATGCTGTTCGCAGACACACACAAACACACGCGCGCGCGCGCCAGAACCTTTTTCTAAAAAGTGTGTGTGTGTTTTTTTTTAAATTATTCAGGAAGCCTTATTTCTGGTGAAATCTCGGCATGGAAATGTTGGATCGAATACAATACCTCCCCTGATTACAGCACGTATCAGAGAAAGTAAAAAGGGGCTGCGTACGCGCGCATGCAAACAGCATATCTAAAACAAAAAGTCGGTTAAATACCAAACTTGGTATTTAACATTAGCATCTTCCAAGGACGTGACATGAAAATTTTCAAGTCCACTCCAGACTACCCTTTAAATGGAACATGTTTCGGAAATTCTGATTTTCTCACAAATGCCTCTAGCGATTTGGATTAAAATAGCATATGTTCAAGGTGTTTTCATGACAAATGAAATGTGTATCTTGAATTTTCTGGGAATATGCTCAGAAGTCCTCTTCATTCTGGATGAGTTTTGTGTAACTGGTAAACCGTAAGAGATAGACAAAATCTTATTATACCAAATACGTAGATCTCGTTAAAGCACACAACTTGTTACATATTTTCTGGTTGGTTAAATTTTTACTACCCATATTTATTTTGTGTAGGTTAACTATTCTTTATTGTCATTAGTTTCAGTGATCAAATACTTACAGGTACCTTTTGCTAGTGGTAAGCTCGCCTCCAGGTCATGCAAAGAGCATGGAATTTCAAAGACATAACATTGTGATCCACTTTCTAAATACACCAGTATCATTTTAGCCTGTTGCATCCTTCTCATATGTACAATCAAATGTTTAACTGTTAATATAATTGAATTTTGTCCTCATTAACAAGAAGTAGATAGAAGAATAAGCTTTAGTTTGCAAAATAGTGAGTAGATAAAATCAGATGAATCTGACCCATGAGGTTTCCTTCTCTTTCTAATACGTACCTACTGATACTTAAAATTCGGTACACTTTGATTGTACATCAGTCAACACCTATGAAATGATTGTCCCAGAAATACCTATCTAATTGATACACTTACATACATTGTATGCTTTAAAGTGATTTATATCTTTCCAACAGTCAATTCTTTTGCCTTTGGGATGTAGAGGTAGTGAGTCTGCCTGATACTCAAGAGGTCCTGAGCTCGAATTTAGGTTAGGATGAGTTACTCGGATAAGTTTTTTTTTTTTTTTCGTGGTTTTCCCTTGCCCTGAGAAGAAAAAATATGCCGGGTAACTCAAGCTCTATTTACCCCGGGCTCATCGGAACATCATTTCGCTCATTTCATTCATACCTTGTCAGATATGATCTACCAAGTTAAAGGACATTACAAATATCTGATGTGTTGCACTCACATTACCTTCTCTACTCTTGCACTAACTATTCTTACAAACACTTATTCCTTATCTTCTTCACGTTAGTCGAAATACACATTTGCAAAAATTATCTTATTGCTGATCTTCTTGTAGGTACAAGCAGTGGCGTAGCTAAGGTTTTGGGGGCCCCCTGCAAATAAATGTTCCGATTCAGTCGTCGTCTAGCTTTCATGAGAAGAGGACGCGACTTATCAAGTGCTACATCTTCGCGCTGATTGCGAGCATTCAAGTTTCTCACCAATCAGAAGTTGAAGTCATCAAAGTTTACTGGCGTTGCAGATTTAAGAAATTTATTTCATCAAACCAACGCGCAATGCAGCCAAGGGATTGGCTCTTATATTCAGGATACTGATTGGTGTAACTAAATCTGCACCAATTGCTCTTTCACTAAGACAATTTTGTGCTTTTTAAGCATAGACTAAAGAACTTTTTGACCGGTGGGTAGGGTAACAAGGCCTTAGCCATCAGTTTTAGGACTTATAAGGCGCCTTTTGGTCCGAGTTATCCGAGCTGACCAGCGCTCGCCAAACTTTACTGACATATGAAAACCATGGCTAGTCCCCTGACAAAAGAAATTGGTGACATGAATTGGACTTTGTATTACCTTGAGGGAGGTAATATATCAACGTTCCTCGGCCAGGACCTGATTAAGGAGCCAACACTACCTTTAGATGACACCGCCCGATGCACGCTGCTAAATGAGCGTAAAGCAAGGCGAGCTTATATAACTCAGGCTGATACCCAGCTTCTGGAGATGTTGACAAAGGAGGACGTGCCCCGATGCGACATCACGCAACTATACCGCACGATGGCCGCACACGAGGCGCGTGTGGATGCCATTGAAAGTTATCTCTTTCATCACGAACAGGCAATAAAATCACAGCAGCAATGCCAGACAATGCAGCCGAAAAGGAAAAGGAACATATCCTCTTCGCTAAACATAACCACTCCTGTGACCACAGCCAATCAATATCAGGCTCTGGCCACCACCTCTGCACAAGATCTTGCACCAGAAAGTATGGAAGAGGACGTTGCTGGTCCAGCCCCTATAACAAACACAACACCCAATGTTGCACAACAGTCGCAACAAAAGGCAAGACGCCCCACGCCCATCTTCCTGCACAACCCAGCAGATGCCAGGAAAATCTTAAACTCTGTACCTACAGACAAGCTAAACTACTGTCTGAAAAATCTGCAAGGAACACTGGCATTAATACCAACCTCGCCAGATGACTACCGCCACTTGAGAAAGCATCTGGATTTGAACAAAATAGAGGGTCTTACTACGCTCCTCCCTGAAGATCGCTTCCTTCACGTGACCTTGAAGGACATCCCGGTGCTTATCACCGAAGATGAGGTCAAGCAGCTTATAATAACCAAAGGGTACATAGTGGAACGTGTTGCCCAACTAACAACAAGAGGTGCAAACCCTCAACCACTGCCTCACTGCAGAGTTGCGCTGAAGAAAACAGAAAACGTACGTAAAATACACAAAGAAACACACATGTTCCACGCAAAGGTGCGAGTGGAAACTTTTAAACCTCCACCAAGGCCACAGCAGTGCACCAGTTGTGAACAATTTACGAATAACGCTGCTGGTTGTCTGCTGCAACCAGTTTGTGCTTTCTGTGGTGAGGCTGGCCACAAAAGAGTCAACTGCCAAAGGCTGGCTGTCCCTGGTTCGACTCCACGGTGCTACAACTGTGGTGACTACCACTCTTGCAGATATGCCAAGTGTCCGGTGTGGCAGGAAGCGCGTTTAGAGCCCATGGCCAGTAAACAAGGACAGATGTCCAGAAACAACGCCGGGCCTTGAGTTCCACATAATATGGAACTACCAAGGCAGGCTTTTACCGGAGCAAGATGGCCTGGACTGCCTTGGAAAACACCAATAAAATTTTCAAGCTATGCAGCGGCTACTACAGCTCAACAAGAACTGCTCCATCCACTGCCATACCAACACAGCAACAGAGGCAAAAGGAGGCACCAACAAACAGGCCACCTCTAAACTCGGCTGCACCAACTGGACAGCAGCAACCTACCCAACATAGAGTGGCACGCCACCTACAGGCTTAGCTCCACCTCAACAACCTCAACACAACTCCACTTCCCTCCCCACTGTTCTGAGGAGGCTTTTCTCAACAGCTTGAGGCAAATACCAATACAGCTACAGCCAGAGTTCGCAGCCTTCCTGGCTGAAGCTTTAAGAGCCCGACCACAGCAGACTCATCCTTACACCATTTTCGTGCACACAGTCCTGATCTTCACCATCCATCATGGATTCTAGGAATGGTAGTGCAACGGATCTACAATCTCTCAATGTTTGTTCTTGGAACGCCAATGGGATCAGGTACAAACTACGAGAGCCAAAAAATTTTGTGGCTTCCAAGGGTATCCTCCTGGGCAAGAAATCCACTTAATACCTTCGGACAAAGCTACCATTGCAAGTATGCTTTGTTACAGAACAGACCAAGCTGACGGTTATGGAGGATCTGCCACTTATGTGAGCCGTAGCATTGAACACCACCAATTATTCATTACCCCAACTACCAACTTGGAAACCACGGGAATCCAAGTAGAGACCAACAAAGGGCCCATTAGACTGTTCTCCGTGTACATCCCCCCTGGTCGTCCCATCCTTGACAGGGAGATGGATGTACTATTCTCCACCAACACAACCATCGCCATGGGAGACTACAATGCCAAAAGCCTAGCTTGGAATTCCACAGTGCTCAACCATCGAGGTAGAACATTAGAACGCTATGTGCTCACCAACAATTTAGTGGTACTCTCGCCATTCTCGCCTACCATGACTTACGGGGATCGTGATCCCCCAGATTGGCTGGACATTGCCCTCATCAAGAACACCAGATAAACATGCTCAAATATTTTCAGTACCTGAACTTTCTTCAGACTACTATTCCCTGCTACTGCTCTTTCATACCAGGCCAAATTATAAACCAAATCGTCTTTTCCCCTCCCCCAGGCGAGTCATCTGGCGAGAGTACACTCACATAATGACAGAAATACCAGAAAATATGGGCCCATGCACTACGGAACAAAACATCGATGCACTGGTACAAAAGTTCAACACGTCCATAGCTGCAGCCATAGCACAGGCAACACCACCCACCCGAGGTCCAGCTCAGGTAGTTACGAAGTTGCCTCGCCACCTTCGATAGCTTATAGTGGCGAAAAATAGAGCACGTCACCGAGCCCAGCACATCGGTTGCCCCCTGGATAAAAGGGAATATAATAGACTGCAACGTGTCCTTAACTTGGAACTTGCAGACTACTCCAACGAAGAATGGGAGCGATCACTATATATGCTCAATACGGAAAATCAATCCCTTTGGCGTATGTCTAAGGCATTGCTGCGCATACCCGTGCAAGATAAACCCCTTTGTCAAGGCAATCGCTTAGCTCAATCAGCCAAAGAGAAGGTTTAGTTAATGGCAGAATATTTGGAGCAAACGTTCCATTCAGCCGACACCTGTGACATGGATCTTAGACGTCAGTGGAGGACCAGGTCTCAGAATTTTTATTCAGACCTTTCCTGCCAGAGACTGTAACCCCGACATCTAAAGTGGAAGTCCAAAACCTCATATCCACTGTGACCCCCTATAAGGCAACAGGGTTTGACAATGTACCCCATGCAGCTCTTCAAGCCCTACCACAGAACTGGATGGACCTCCTTGTACATCTCTTCAACGCCCTACTCCGTCTGGCGTACTTCCCGAAGGCATGGAAGCATGCAAAAATCATCACCTTGCCGAAACCAGGGAAGGACATTTCCTCCCTGAAGGTTACCGGTCAATTAGCTTGCTTCCAGCTTTAAGCAAGATCTTCGAGAAGATAGTACAAGTGAGAATCCAAAACACCCTGGATACCCTTCAGCTACTTTGACCGGAGCAGTCTGGTTTTCGTCGGCGGCACTCCACCATCCATCAACTACTTCGGTTGGTGGATGACATTATCAAGGGCTTTAACTACAGGCAGTTTGTTGTCGCACTCTTTCTAGACATCACACGCGCTTTTGACTCTGTCTGGCACGAGGGGCTCCTGTACCGACTTATACAACTCAACATACCTCCTCACATTATCCATCTCATACATTCCTACCTACAAAACAGAACCTTCTCCGTCTGCAAAGAAGTTTCGTCCGTCTCTCAACCAATCCATGCAGGAGTCCCACAAGGAAGTGTACTCGGGCCGCTTCTCTTCCTGATGTACATCAACTCATTGCCATCCTACCAGGGGTGTTCACTCTACCAGTTCGCTAATGGCACCACCATTGTCACTGCCTCTATTAAACATAGAGTAGCAGTAAACAGGTCCCAGAGGTGCGCGGACGCATTAACAGCTTGGTTCTACGCCTGGCGCTTAAAGATTAACCCAGCTAAGTCACAGGCAGTCACCTTTACTAGAATACTGGCAAAAGACGATCCTCCTGAGATTCAAATAGCTAGTGGTAGGGTCAACTGGTCCAACCAAGCAAAATATCTTGGAGTCACCTTGGACCATAAACTAACATGGAAACCCCACATTCCACAGATAACCAACAAGGTCAACCGCAGGATGTCAATGATGTACCCACTTTATAACAGGAAGTCTACAGTGTCCATCCGCAACAAACTGCTCCTATATAAACAGGTTCCTCGCCCTGCTCTAACGTATGGATGTCAAGTCTGGGGAATTGCCGCCACAACTCACCTCAAACGCCTTCAAACACTACAAAACCGATTTCTACGCATTGCAGTTGACGCAGACTGGTACATACCAAATAAAAACATCCACCGTGACCTTTCTGTCCCAACTCTTACTGAGCACATCCTATCTCTCTCCCATAAATTCTATAATTCCCTCCCACAGAGTCTCAATACCCTTATCCGTGAACTTCAAGAGTGTGACCTTGACCCCGGGAAACCTACAAGCGCCCCAGACTTGTACTTGGCCCAAACTAAAAACAACCATATCTGAACCCACATAATATGACGTTACTATTAATAACAAGAACAACGTCAAGAAAACCAACTCTCAGACAAATTATACCACAGCCTTACCACAGTCCCTTCATTAAAACATCCATTAAGCCAGTAAAGGACCTAGTCCTGTTATGGTTTTGGTCTAGAGACTCCACCACGATGGGACTAACTACCTCTTATGACACCCACCTGAAGAAAAAATACATTTTGGGGACGCTACTTTCTAACAAAGTTTGAAACAGACGTATGCTAAACCTCGGCGCTACAGCCCACGAAGGGCCAAGGCCAACCGCCCAGCCGCTGCGTCCCCCACCTCTTCCCACTACAGGCGTCATTGGTGAGGTGCAGTACTGGAGGGTGGGACGTGGTCAGCGCCTCGAGGCCCCCCCCCCGGCCAGTTATGCGGTCTTCTAGACCTGGGACCCCTACTTCTCCATCAAGTAGCTCCTCAATTGGTTCCCCGGGACCTAACGAGGCTGAGTGCACCCCGTGCCAGACCTCCCGGAGGGGATAAAATCCCCATGCTGGTACCGGGGATCGAACCCGGGTCCTCCGCACCAGAGGCAAGCGCGCTACCAACTGCGCTACGGAGACGGTCGAAACAGATACATATTTCAAGGAATATTTAAACCAATCATTAATGACAACTTGATTTTGTTAATTTAATATTTTTCTTTTGTTAATAGATCTATTCTCAATTTGTGGAGATGGCAATTATTGTTATCTAATCTTGTTTTGATGTTTCAATTATGTTTACATAATTATTATTTTATATTATATCATGCTAGGAGTTTTGAAGTATAAATTGATGTATGATGTTATGACCGAAATAACCATTAAATCGTACAATATACGGGACGTATTACGTCATTGTGATGGTTCTCGTGGCTAACGCACAGCCCTTTTTTCGTTAGCAACGGATGGTTCTGATGAGGTAGAAGGGAGTATTGTTAAGGAAGACAGCCGAGCGATATTGACATGGTTAAGTATAATTTTTTTTCCCCCACTGCTTCTTGGTCGACGCATTCGCGAAAGATAGTAGCCATTTTAGGGTAATCTCCCAAAAAATTGTGAATTATATGATTTCGGACATGTTACTTAGTGGGAAATGTTCAAGAAAGCATTATATCATAACAACATAGTAATTGTGTTATTAAAAAGTGTGCAATAAAATATCTTCATAAATTTAATTGGAGAAGTTCAGTATATGCTTTATTCCATCAGTGCGACCCAAGATCAAGAGATCATTCATCGCCCAACGCGCTTTTAAACTGCATCAAATGGCCCCGCAACGCGGGGTGAAACAACACGCCAAAACTTTATACTTAATATTTAAACTGCACCAAGCTTAAAAATGGAAGGATTGAAATATTACATGTTTACTCACATGGAAAAGCATTAAAATGAAATAAACTCACCTAATGATTGACTCTTTTTGGAACACACAACGCCTTCAGTTTTGTGAAGTCCAGTTCTCCTGCGCTTGGCACTCAGAAACATTTCAACAACTTCATTCGAGTCAAGGGAGCTACACGTTTCATTTTCAATACTCAGAACTGCTAAAGCACTTAATCGCATACATTTGGAAGACTGCTTGCAAGAAAAAGTATTTTGGACAAACAAAAATCTTGGAATGTCTTTGATTGACAATTTGGTTTCGTTTGTCCCAATGTATTTCCACAAGAGCGCTTTGTTACTAATGAGTTCGTTTGAAAGATTCATAGTTAAGTCTGATTCGTATTTTCTAACCAAATTGTCTGCTCTTTCCTGGATATTCTTATTTTCCAACTTGAAGAGATAAATGGGTTGCAAGAAAGAAAAGTAATCGTTAATATTTTGTAGGCTGGTAAAACGTTTGCTTAACCGTTGAATGAAAATATCAAGAGAAGCATTAAAAACCGTAACTTGAAAATACTTTAGTGAATACACAATTCTGTGATCCAAAGAAAGCTCATCGAAATGCTTCTTCACTTTTCGGGGCGCTTTGAGGTTAATTTTGGATCAATGCCACAAGCTTTCGCTAGAACTGTAGTAGTTTGGAAATTAGGTTAATATTTTCCAAAACCTTACTTTGAAATACTAGCAGCAGGACAAAATCAAAGCCTTCCATATTTTTCCTCAAATTTGGAGCTTCGTCCCTCTCTGCGTTCTTCTTACTCTTCAAACATTATATGGGATAAATACTGTAAAATGTGTATGAAATTTTGTTTGATTGATAAGGAATCAAATTGGAAGACCATCTAGTTGGACACAGTTTCTTCAGAGTAGTTCTAAGCCTGCCATGTCTATCGGCTGCAACCGTTTCATTTACTTGTTGCCATCGAACCTAGGAACTGCTAAAGGAAATGTAAATGCTTTGCATTTTCTCATAAAATGGTTGTAGTTCCATTATATTCATGGCAGAGTCATTTAGTACCAAATTTAAGTTATGCGTAGAACAATGTATCAATCCCACATTTGGGACCCGTGCTTCAATTCTTGCCTGCAACCCTGAGTACTGGCCACTCATAGATGCAGCACCATCGTTTCCTTGGCCTCTACATCTATCCAGTTGTACACCTCTCTTCTGTATAGCGTTCCACTCTTAGAAGACAGTATGGAGTTAAATGGGACATCTCTGTCTCTATCTAGCGCATACAAGTTGCCATTAGCCGCGTCCTTTTCTACCCTCGCTCTGTTGCCAGATTCCTAATAGCATGGTATAAATATTCATTTGTTATAAATTTCAGGTTTGAACACATTATCCTATGCAGAATTTTTTTCTCTATCAGGTTATATCCTTTTCAGAGTCATTATACATTTCTATAGGCCCAAATTTCTTCAGAAAACGTTTTTTTCAATAGAAGTCCGAAATTTGCTGTTTATACACTCATCACGCGCTAACTAACAAACTAACTGCTAGAATGCATCTATATTGTTTCCTTAGGTAGAGTAGACCATAGTGCTACTACCTGCCTACTTTGAATTCTCTATGTTTATCCAGTTAAGTGTTATAATTTTTTAAATTAAATGTTTTCGGAAAATTTTATATGTGTGCACTGCAAAAGTTACGCAGTGTGAAACTTTTTTTGTTATTGAGTTTACATCAGGGAACCAGCGAGAGCAAATGTTGAGGAAGGTTGGAGAAAATTTTTAAAATAAACCAAAAGGCAGTAACCTCTTTCTTTTATCCAGTAAGGCAAACAAAAGGTATTCATCTATTCAGCGTCAGGCCTGACACAGAAGATAGTATAAGGAGCAGCACTAACATTAGTTCGAAAGAAGCCGTGTGTGTAACTGTGAGCTGTTATTGCGCTATTTGTTTAATATTTGTGTAAATATTTGTAGTTATGGAGGGGGAAGCTAGGAAGAGACGATATGTTGGTAAATTAAGAAGTAAGGAACGCCAAATAATTATGAATATGTTAGATTATTTTTGAAGTAAAATGCGTGTAAGGCAGTAAAAGAAACAGCTAAGGCTATTGAGTGTTCAGAAGCAGTAGTGTGTATGATTAAAAAGGAAGTAATGAAAGGACTTCTAAGAACGCCATCGCAAAAGAAAGCAAAAAGGGTGGGACTACACAAAACGCTAGGTTAACGCAACATGATTGAATAGTGCAAGGTGGATTGCGGCGAATTGTTCATTCTTTACTGTTTGCAAATATTCCACCCACGCTGAATATAATTTGTCACGGGTCAACAGTGATGAGACCCTACCAAATTTCTCAAGGGCCACTCTTAGTCGGTTCTTAAATGATTTGGGGTCCGAATATGAAAGAAGGGGTAACAAGTGTAGAAAGAGACGATACCATCAGATGGCGACATAAATATCTAAAATACGTAAAAAGGTTTAGGGACCAGGGGAAATCAGTTGTTTATACAGACGAGTCATTTGTAAATTTAGGTCATAAAGTAACAAAGGCATGGAGGGATACCAAAGTTAAAAGTGCCCATCTCGTCAAGCAGCAATTGAAGGACTAAGTACAGGACTCTGGTCACCTCGAGTCGCTCGCGGAGAAAGATTCGCAACTAGTACATGTTGCAACACTGCGCTCCATTTAACGTGTACTGTCTTCTAAGGGTGAAACGCGCTTTATAAAGCTGCTATTACCGTGTTTTATCGCATAAGGCCCATCCTCGCATATTTCCATTCCCTAGGATTTTTCATCACTAAAAATTATTTACCTATTAAACATCGCATAATTCCCTCTTCTGGTTCGTTCTTATTGGAGCGGCCTTCAAATAACTTGATAATGGACAACAATCGACGCAGCGGTGCCTGTCACGGACAATAATGGACGCAGTGCTTGCCACAAATATACTCGTATTGCTATTATTACAACGTATCGTAAAATTGAAATGTGAAGTTGCAGACGTGTTTCTAAGTCAGTTTGCTACAAGTCGTCGCATTGTTAAGAAGAGTTTAAAGTAAAAAAAATACTGGCATTTCTTGTGCCATTAATGGTTCTGACGACATGTTGTGGAATAGTGAACATGAAGATGTGTTATCTGAGCCAAATATAAATGAAAATAGTGATGATAGTGACGAAAGTGAGACCGCAGAATAGTCAGAGAAAAGAAACAATGAAACAATACATTGTAGGCCCAATGAAACCGTGGTATGTATCCAGTTCATTCACAAATAACTGCATATCTACCTATATAACTTTTACATAATACTACATGGCTTCCCTTCCTTTCTGAATTCCTAGAAGCACCATTCGCATAATTCCCTCCGCAGTGTTTTCAAGCAAATTTTTCGAGAAAAAAAGGGGGAAATTGTGCGATAAAATACGGTATTTCTTTTTCAAAACTCTCTGCGTCATGGCCGCCAATCTCAAAGAATCCTAAAAAGGATTCTTTAATTTCAATTTCCTTAATGTTTGATTTGCTTAGATTTAAATGCAAATATCTTATGACAAAGCTAAGCTGGTCCTTTCGTGATGTATCGGGAGTTGTTTAATTTCCCTGATGATCAGCTCTAAAACGTAATCATTCAACAGTTGTATCATCTCGTTTTGAATTTGTGGACCCAAATATTTTGTTTTACTTTTTTCATTAGAAAGATGTGCTTTCAAAAGAGGACCATATCCGGCGAGGAGGTGTATTATGTTTAAAAAATTGCCACTCTGTTCCCTCTTTCACATTCATGATGACCCCGGAAAGCAAGCTGATATTGAGCCAATGTCCTTGCTACATCCAGCATTATAGAAGTAATAGCTTTCATTTGTTCATGCCCCTTCATCCCTAAATGTAATAAGGGTTTTGCCATGTTTCCACATGTTGTAAGTAATACATGCATTTAAATTTGAAGCACAAGTTTCATGTACTTTTATTTTCTTGCTTAGACCTTGCCAATCATGAATCTGTCCATCACGCCAAGCATTTTCTCCATCACCGAACAACCAGCACGCTTCACAGTATATTGAATTTAAATTAGGAGAATACGAGAACACCACAACCAGAATCGTTCAATTTTCTGACCTGCTTTAGTGTAATTGTAATAATAATCACAACTAAAATAACTTTTAGTCTTAGCATCTTTAGGGAAAGGACCCTGAGATTTGCATGGCTATTTATAATTTTTACCTAAATTTCATCATTTAGCTTACCTTGAAATAATCCTCTGTCGGTGCTAAAGGGTGTATTTTGCTGGTTATTTTCAAGTTGAGAAGAACTGCCTGTTCCTCATGTTAGTGGTGGCGATGGTGGTGAATCGGTATCCATTGTTCACAGTCCGCGTTCAGATAGTTGATCTCCAGAGTTTCCTCCTGATTCATTTTCAGAACTGATTTCTTGTCCACTATGAACTTGTAAATCGCTAAATTCTTCTCCCGTTTCGTTTTTAGAAATGGTAGTGCTAGCATGTCCACGTTCTGCTTCTGTATCACCAGGTTGTTTCCCCATTTCATTTTCGCAATCCGTATTATTGTACATCTGTTCTGGGTGAGTAGCTTGCCGCTGGAACATTGTATCTATTTTTATTACCTTTATAACTTCATCTCGGCAGGCTTTTAATTTTATCTTTTGATAACCACTTAAATATGTCCTATTTTTCGTCTTTGTAGTTCTAATTTAATGCAGACTTAACATGTCCTTTTTAAGAAAACTGTTCAAGACAGTCGGGGGCCCCTGAAAATCGGGGGCACTCCCGCACCGCGGGGTCTGCGTAGGGTTACCATTTCATGATGTTAAAAAACTGGGGGAGTTCAGTTAACGACATTTATTTCACATACTTTTCATTTCCTTTGTCTTTTTTCAGGAAATCCTTTTTACAGATAATCCTGTCATAACATTGAGTACAAGTTACATTTTTCATGTTGTACATTATGATCAACATTAACTTTACATTTTTGGCAGCGAGCTTATTTCGTTCATCTGTCCACATACAGCAGAGAAAATATTCTCTCTACAGCGGCATTATGTGCAGGTATTGCAAAATAGTGCTGTACTACTATCAACAGTTCTCTACTTCCCTACCAATGTTGCAGAATTCATTTTGTGGTAAGCTCTTAATGCATTTATTTCATCAAAGAGTACAGTCATCAATAACTATGTTAACACTTCTTAAAAATAACACATTTTGTTCAACCGCTTGTCACTCTGGTTCTTTATCCAGAGTTATCCATTGAAACATAGACATACCACTGTATTGGGTCATCCAATTATAACTAACAGTATAAAAAGTATACATATCACTTTCAAAGACTTTAGCTAAATTTCCATCATCACATTTACAATTAATTTCCTTTACTTTTAAGGGGACAAAATGCTTTTCTGCCCCAATTTTAAACTTGCACTGATAATTATCTTTGGCATCCTGATCTGTATATGATATATCGGCAAAACTAGTCAGTCCAGGCTACAACAAGAATATGTAAGTTTCGTTCAGTGGAGACAAAAATTTTACGGTGAAGCTTCTCTTGTTTACAGTTCATGGCGTCTTCACCACAGAACACAAAGAAAGAAGAGAAAGTGATGCGGCGTACAGGTGCAGTAAATTTTGCTAGAGTTCAGCAAAGACCTAAAGTGATAAATAAATAATATATTTTTACTGCTAACTAAAAAACGGGTGGTTTCGCAAAATATTCGAAAACCGAACGGGAGGTCAGAGAAGGGTCTGAAAAATGGGTGACCCCCGGTAAAAACGGGTGATGTGGTAACCCTAGGTCTGCGGGGCCGTTATTTACGCCACTGGGTACAAGAGGAATATGGCAATACAGTAGACTTTGAGCGATAGTCAAATCTTTTAAAGCTTAGAAGTTCCGCTCTCTTTGCACGGCCAAGAGATAAAAAAGTCAATACCTAACAACCTTACATTTAAGAAAAGTGTTGCAAAACTCACACAAATAACAAGGAATATCTACGAAACAGTTCACGCCACAAAAAACGAATTTGGACTTTGCTTGCGTGTTTTAAATATATCTACATTTTTTGTATAGTAAGATTTGGCCTATCTCTTACGGTTTAACAGATATGCAAAGTCATCAAAAGTAAACATGACTGCACAGGCTATAGTCAGAAAATTCAGAATATACCTACATCTCATTTGCTATGAAAATATCTTAAACATATGGTATTTTAATCGAAATCGTTAAGAGCCCTTTTTAAGAAAGTCAACATTTTTCGTGTAAAGGGTAGCTTAGATTGTAGGAACTTTCTTCGAAATCTTCGTGTCGCATCCCTGAAAGATATTAAACTTGAATACCAACTTCGGTTTTCAATCGACTTTTCGTTTTTGTGTTAAGCTGTTCACACACACACACACACACACACACACACACACACACACACACACACACACACACACACACACACACACACACCACACACACACACAAACACACACGCATACACACATACACACACGCATACACACACAAACACACACACGCACACACAAACACACACACGCACACACACGCATACACACAAACACACACGCACACACAAACACACACGCACACACACGCACACACAAACACACACACGCACACACAAACACACACGCACACACGCATACACACGCACACACATACACACACGCACACACACGCGCACACACACGCACACACATATACACATACACGCACGCACGCACACGCATACACGCAAGAGCGCCTGTTTTCTAAAACTGCTATTTTTGGATTCAGGAGACCTCAGAACATTTCCGGTGAATAATCGACATCGAAACTACACAAAACTATTTATCCAACTTGTGACTGAAGAACAATTTTTACGTGTAGAGAGGTAGAGGAATGTTCTTGAAAATCTTGATGCCTTATCCTGGAAGATGTTCTTAAATACTCGTACTGGTTTCTGTATATTAGGTAAATCAATTAATTGTTCTAACACACAAACCGTGTGTAGGTAAACTTTGAAAGGTAGAATCCGAATGGAAAGATGTAATGCCATAGCCGCGCGGAGAGTGGAATATTTGAGGTTGAAATCCCGGCTATGGCATTGCATTTTTGCGTTCGATTTCTACCTTTCAAATCCAGAATTGTATTAATTAGAATCTTCATTTTTGAGTTGTGCTGTTTATAGATAACCCCCTCCCTATAGTCATGCTGATAAT
>CM060964.1:207466903-207481903 GCA_030765045.1 Tenodera sinensis | reverse complement strand
CATTTATTTAGAGCAATGGATGCTGGTTTACATATACCCGTGATGCAAAACAAAAGAAATTCTTAAATACAACGTTTGAAACAATGTAAATGCAGTACACCTGGGTTGTTTTCATCAGTGCCACAATATGTGTGGGAGCAGTGGCGTGCCCCTTTCGGTATTCTCCTGGCTTTCGGTTGGCTATGTGCCCATAGCATGTTGCACGTGTGTCTACAGTACTTTTGCTTCAATAAAGGCGATCGGGTCCCAAGCACCCTGGTGTACCTTTGATGAATCTTTTTCCCTTAACATCACTTTCATTATTTTGGATTTGCTCTACCAGTGTGTAGAGAAATGAGTGGTGAAGAGATTACAGATATTTCAAACTGCTGGGTCACCGTAGGAGTTACCGGACTCCACCCTCTGAGTACCTGCACCACAGAAATGGGTGCACTCATTCCTTGATGTAATGAAGTTACTCCGAATGTAACGTTATATGGGGAGCGCTATAGACAACGAAAAACAGCTCCTAATTTCTTCAAATTTGGCAACCTTCCGATTTATCCGTTATGTTGACGGTACCGTATTCATTGATAGGACAAATCTCTAGTGTGGTAACAGACGTATTTGCGATATCAGATAACATAAGGAAAGATTAATCTTGCTGGGGATAAACCCACTAATGTGTCTTATTAGATGTGATACCTCTCCAACGATCTTCTTCCTGAAGACGTTTTTGGAACACTGTTCATACGGAAACTTCCGATGACGATTCGGAAAAGCGACAGCAGTTAAATTTAAGAAAATCTAGCAAATACATCAGCCAACACGGTTATTGCAACCAAGGACGTTTCTATAGGCAGTTTACGTGATCCTGAATCGGCTAAAACGCGGAATGGAAGCCTTGGAACGCAATGCTAGAGCTTTCTGTCATGAAACATCGAAAAAGAAACCTCGTTAGTGCAGATATCCTTCCAGTTTTTTCTTGATCATATGTATATAGCGAGCAGGAAAATGACAATATCCGTCACCAACACAGGCGGGAAGTGTTGGAAATACGTATGACAGGTCACCCCCATATCAACAAAGAAATCTGGTTTGTAACATTTACACGACTTTCTCTACCCACTTTCATTCATTTGTATATGCTTCTACAAACTCTTCATACGACAGCTTCTTTCTCTATCCACATTCTGTTAATCTAGATAAACCTTTGTAACATTAGTTTCTTTACACATTTCGTTTTAGAGATCTCCATTATTTGTGGAATAAGTTTTTAACTGGAAGTTTTTATTAGTTCACCGATCATATAACACGATACAAAATCCATTCCGATTGAACATGACCTCACAGCTATTCCCCCCAAAAAAGTTCAAGGCACGTATTTTAGTTGTCATGTAAATATCATACACTTCTTCTTCTTCTTTAGATTATCCTCTCCTTATGGAGGATTTACACCCCCTAGGGTGTACAAGTCAGTGCCTAGGGTCAGACGCCTGTCGGGGAGCACAGGAACCCATGGACCAGACAGAGCGAAGACCTGGAAGCGGGTAGTCAGCCAAGCACCAGGTATGAGAGTGAGGAAGAGGATAATATGAAATGCAGGCGAAATTGATGATTGGAAAGGTGATGATAGAGCAATTGGAGGAATGAGTGGCGGGGGAAACCGGAGCACCCGGAGAAAACCCGCCCTGACGCCGCTTCGTCCACCACGAATACTACATGCGGGTCCCTGGGATCGAACCCGGGCCACCTAGGTGGTAGGCGAGCGCGCTAACCGCTCAGCCACGACGCCACCAAATATCATACACGTGATATTTTAATCAACATCATTGGAGCCATTTTTGGAAAAACAAATAATATTGACATTTCCTTTCGTGTAAAGGGTAGTTGAGTTGAAGGGATTTTCTTGAGTAGCTTCATGCCGACTCTTTGAAAATTCACTGAACTTAACACCAAGCTTATTATTTATCGAAATTTCCGTTTTTTGAGTTTTGCTGTCGTCTACCTACCCACACACGCGCGCGCGCATGCAATTTCTCAATAAACACTTTTTATTCAGGGGACCTGAAAACAAGCATTTCCGGTCAAATTCTGCTCTCAGATAATTGAATGGAATGCAATACTTCTCTAACAACTAGGGATGCAGTAGAGAAGGTAAAAATGCAAACAATATTTTGTCTAGAAGATATAGGTGCAGAAATGTCATTGTCGTCACGTTCACGTCCACAACATAAGAAATTCATAGTAAACCACACGTTTTCATCTACTGTGTTTTACATATATAGGTACATGTAGCCATATAACGGGCGATCCAAAAGACTGTGAACCGGCTGCGCTGTGTTTTGTCTGTACGGATGCTCTGCTCTCGTCGCCGACTGGCGCTGTCATAGAACAGTGCGGATAAAACCATCAACATTTTTAAAACTACGTATTCACGTATGTAAGGGCGTCAACTGCTGACTCGAAAAAAAATTGGGCCTATAACTCTTTCTGTACTAATGGCGCACCATACACCAATTTTTTCATCATGAAGGGGTATTTCAAGAACAATATTATGTTTCTTAGAGCTCCAATAACGATTATTTTGTGTACACACATATCCATGAAGGTGGAACCAAGCACCGTGCGTGAAAAATATTAAATGTGGATCCACTTCGCCACTGCGCATACACTATTGAGAGTCCACTGCGTCTAAATACAGGATCACCTGGTTGAAGAGCATGTGCCACAGTTATTTAGTAGCTCTTTGCAAAGAGCCATAGGAAATGCCTGCCTGTTGTGAAAGACGCCGAAGCAAGCTTTGGGGGAAATTCTCCAAACGATGACCGATGTCGTCTAATGTTTCTTCGGTAAAAATCGTATGCCTTCTTTTAGATTTCTGAGCCTGAACACTTCCTATGGCCTCAAATTTATTGTAAAGTTCATAGATTGTTCTACGGCCTGGAACTCTTACACCTGGAAATCCTTCTACAAATCGCACTTTCACTTGGCGAGCTGACTGAGTTAACACTCACGAATCACAAATAAATACACGCTGTGCAGTAGAAAACAAATGCTGAACCATAATACACTTTGTGACTAAGTACAGGACAAAATAATAAGGCATACTGGTAATAATTCAGCCACACTATATCAGCGCCAGCTCAATACTGATTGTGAGCAGAGCAGAGAAAAACAAATTATGCTCGTGACCTTCTGTATATCAGCTGCTGTTATTGTGTTTCCGCCTGCACAATGTATGCAGGTCTTCTGGATGCACGCAAGACTCTTGTTCTATCGCTCGCAAAGTAGTACTGGCCGTACTTTACAGCAATAACAACTGCCGCAAGCACGCCCACGGAAATACCTACCTATCTACCAACCTACCAACCTTCCTACCTACCTACCCACCTATCTACCTACCTACCTACCCACCCACTCAACCACCCACCTAACTACCCACCTACATACCTACCAACCTACCTACCTACCCACCTATCTACCCACCTACACACCCACTCAACCACCCACCTGCCTATCCACCTACCTACCTACCCACCTATCTACCTACCTACCCACCCACCCACCCACCTACCTACCCACCTACCTACATACCTACCTACCCACACACCCAAACGCCTACCTACTTACCCAACAACCCACCTACCTACCTATCCACCTACCTACCCACACACCCAACCACCTACCTACCTACCCACCCAACCACCCACCTACCTACCTACCTACCCACCCACCCACCTACATACCTACCTTCCTACCCACCCACACAACCTCCTACCTACCTACCCACCCACCCACCTACCTACCTACCTTCCTACCCTCCCACCCACCTACCTACCTACGTACCTACCTACCCACCCACCTACCTACCTACCTTTCTACCCACCCACCCAACCACCTACCTACCTGCCTACCTACCTACCTACCCACCCACCCAACCACCTACCTACCTGCCTACCTACCTACCCACCCACCCACCCACCCTCCTACCTACCTACCTACCTACCCACCCACCCACCCACCTACCTACCCACCCACCCACCCACCCAACCACCTATCTACAAACCTACCTACCTACCTACCTACCCACCCACCCATCCACCCACCCACCCTTCCACCTACCTACCTACCCACCCATCGAACCATCTACCTAACTGCCTACCCACCCACCCACCTACCTACGTACCTAACTGCCCACCCATCCACCCACCTACCTACCTAACCACCCACCCAACCACCTACCTAACTACCTACCTGCCTACCTAACTACCCACCCAACCACCTACCTACCTGCCTACCTACCTACCCACCCACCCACCTACCTACCTATCCACCCAACCACCCACCTACCTACCTACCCACCCACCCAACCACCTACCTACCTACCTAACTACCCACCCACCCAATCACCTACCTACCCACCTACCTACCTACCTACCTACTGACCCACCCACCCACCCACATACCACCCAACCACCTATCCACCTACCTACCTACCCACCCAACCACCCACCTACCTACCTGCCTACCCACCCACCCACCTACCTACCTACGTACCTAACTGCCCACCCATCCACCCACCTACCTACCTACCCACCCACCCAACCACCTACCTACCTACCTACCTGCCTACCTAACTACCCACCCAACCACCTACCTACCTGCCTACCTACCTACCCACCCACCCACCTACCTACCTATCCACCCAACCACCCACCTACCTACCTACCCACCCACCCAACCACCTACCTACCTACCCAGCCACCCAACCATCCACCCACCCACCCACCTACCTACCTACCTACCCAACCACCCAACCACCTACCTACCCACCTACCTACCTATCGACCCACCCACCACCCAACCACCTATCCACCTACCTACCTACCCACCCAACCACCCACCCACCTACCTGCCTACCCACCCACCCACCCACCTACCTACCTACGTACCTACCTACCCAACCACCCACCCACCTACCTACCCACCCACCCAACCACCTATCTACAAACCTGCCTACCTACCTACCTACCCACCCACCCATCCACCCACCCTTCCACCTACCTACCTACCCACCCACCGAACCATCTACCTACCTGCCTACACACCCACCCACCTACCTACGTACCTAACTGCCCACCCATCCACCCACCTACCTACCTACCCACCCACCCAATCACCTACCTACCTACCTGCCTACCTAACTACCCACCCAACCACCTACCTACCTGCCTACCTACCTACCCACCCACCCACCTACCTACCTATCCACCCAACCACCCACCTACCTACCTACCCACCCACCCAACCACCTACCTACCTACCCAGCCACCCAACCACCCACCCACCCACCTACCTACCTACCCAACCACCCAACCACCTACCTACCCACCTACCTACCTATCGACCCACCCACCCATCACCCAACCACCTATCCACCTACCTACCTACCTACCCACCCAACCACCCACCTACCTACCTGCCTACCCACCCACCCACCCACCCACCTACCTACGTACCTACCTACCCAACCACCCACCCACCTACCTACCCACCCACCCAACCACCTATCTACAAACCTGCCTACCTACCTACCTACCTACGCACCCACCCATCCACCCACCCACCCTTCCACCTACCTACCTACCCACCCACCGAACCATCTACCTACCTGCCTACCCACCCACCCACCTACCTACGTACCTAACTGCCCACCCATCCACCCACCTACCTACCTACCCACCCACCCAACCACCTACCTACCTACCTGCCTACCTAACTACCCACCCAACCACCTACCTACCTGCCTACCTACCTACCCACCCACCCACCTACCTACCTATCCACCCAACCACCCACCTACCTACCTACCCATCCACCCAACCACCTACCTACCTACCTACCCAGCCACCCAACCACCCACCCACCCACCTACCTACCTACCCAACCACCCAACCACCTACCTACCCACCTACCTACCTATCGACCCACCCACCCACCACCCAACCAGCTATCCACCTACCTACCTACCTACCCACCCAACCACCCACCTATCTATCTACCCACCCACCCACCCACCCACCTACCTACCTACGTACCTACCTACCCAACCACCCACCCACCTACCTACCCACCCACCCAACCACCTATCTACAAACCTGCCTACCTACCTACCTACCCACCCACCCATCCACCCACCCACCCTTCCACCTACCTACCCACCCACCCAACCACCTATCCAACTACCTACCTACCCACCTACCTACCTACCGAACCACCCACCCACCACCCAACCACCTATCCAACTACCTACCTACCTACCCACCCACCTACCTACCTACCCACCCACCTACCTACCTACCTACCTACCCACCCACCCAACCACCTGCCTACCCAACCAACCACCCACCCACCTACCTACCTACCTTTTTACCCACCCACCCACCTACCTAACTGCCTGCCCACCTATCTACCTACCTACTCACCTACCCAACCTTCCGCCCGCCCGCCCACCCACGCACACATCCGCCCACTCACCCACACACCCGCTCGCCCGAGCATCCATCCGCTCGCCTACTTGCCCAACTGCCCGCCTGCCTACCTGTCTACCTGCCTATCTACCAAGTGAGTCAGCTGCCCCTTATTCTCAAGTTTTATGCAATCCATATTTTATGCTCCAATATGAAAACATCGAACCCATTACTACGTTCTACCCGCGTATTTAACATGGATATGAAACACTCAATGGCACTAGTACTAATATAGATGCTACCGCATCGTCTTTTAATCTATTCTTAATTAGACTGCTGACGTTTGCAGGTCTGCAAATGTTCACTGGAACCAGCAAATACTGTATGTTAAACAGAATGTTCAACTCACTCGTTAGTCCAGTGGCGGCTATTCAAGTGAAGCAGGTGAAGAGGTTTTCACCTGATTATAGCAGTATTTAATTTTTGTTAATGATGGCATTATTACTGCCATTCTAACAGTTTAGTCACAAATTTCAACTGCTAGCAGCCGTAGCAGGGTCAGCGACCAACCATTCTTTTGTTTGGAACTTATAGCCAGGCAGTCGGCAGGGAAAATTGGTGGGAAGGCACCCTCAGATCGGTCGCAAGGACAAGTGCAGCAGTCAGGATTACGGAAGAAACTGCTGCACTAAACAGCTTGGTTGAAACGGCAACATGACATCACGAAACGATGTACTACGGGGAAATAACATGAGCATGCACATGTTTCAGGCAAACAAAACATATTTTCACTTGGGTAGAGGCACAGAGCACGGTAGAGGGAATGGTTTCTGTTTTCGCGCGCTTAGAAGATAGTAGCCGTCTACCTCGAGGAAGAGCTGGCAGTAAACTTAAAACGTGGTGTTTTAGATAACTGTGAAGGGTATAATTTACGAGTTTGCTAGACTCCAGTGTTTTTAATATTTAAATTACGGAATATAAGTGTATTGTTATCAATCCAGTGAACAATATAGTTTGCAATTTGTTAGAAACCCCATTTTCCAAGTGGAAGGATGTTTTAAACTTTGGGCGGCCCACTGATATCATTGAAAGAGAGGATAAGGAAATAGGGAAGACTTATAACATTAAATTCAAAAGCTCTTGGCTCGATAACTATTTTTGGTTATGCAGTAGCCGTAGTTTGCAAGCGCTATTCTGTTGGCCTTGTTTACTTTTTAGCAACAAAAGTAACGTGTGGGACAAAGAGGGATTCACAGATTTCATTAATATAACCCGTTCCCTTCACAAGCACAATGATTCGGCGGAGCATTTAAAATGTAAATTACAACTAAAGGCTTCTGGAAAAAAAAAAAAAAAAAAAAAAGCAAACAAACAGAAACACAATAGCTGACGCTCTTCAAGAGAACAGTAGACATTTTCATGTGCATTTCAGTGAAAACGTGACTTTAAATAGGCTTTTCCTGTAGTTGATCATTAAAGCAACATTGTATTTAGGTAAACAAGAGCTTGCATTCAGAGATCATGAAGAGAGTGCGCTTTCGCTAGGTCGGGGAAATTTCAAGGAGCTTGTGTACTGAAGGTCCATTAGAAATCCAAAACCACTATAATAAAATTAAAACTATATCCAGCAGTGATTCTAAATCTATATAAAATTAGGTGATTGGGTGTATTTCGGAATACTTACAGACCTGAAATTAATGTCTCAGATTCTTTTTTCTGTCGAAGTTGACGACACTACAAATATTTTTCAACAGTCTCAGTGCTCTATCATTGTAATATACGTGAGTACAGAGAGCGCATTGGTTGAACGATTTTTCGGATTTCATGATGTGAGTGCTGACAGGTCCGCAGAAACGTTGTTCCTTTTGCTGCATAGTGTTCTTAAATAATTTAATAAATGAACGTAAATTAGTTGCACAATGTTACGATGGAGCGAGTTTTATGTCAGGACATTTGAATGAACTTCAAAAAAGAATCAAGAACCATGCTCCTCAGGCAGTTTTTGTACACTGTTTGGCTCACCGGTTAAATTTAATTTTAAAACATGGCTGTATATATTTGCATTCACCATGTTTATTTCTCTCACTTACTACGCGAACTGTCATTTGTATTGGACCAAAATGAATCATAGTGTGACAGACACTGTTTCTTTTGTGTACAGCTCCATCGGATACAAAAATTTTGGTAAAAAATGTTGGGCCGTGGTACACCGGCTTTGCATTGTATTTTCAGCGTGCTTAAGTGAACTACTTCACCTATTTTGTACGGCAGGAGCCACCACTGCACGTTACTAGGCAGCTCAGTTGGAACCAGCTCAAAACTACGTTGTAACCTGTCTGGTGTGAAGGTGGTTCGAATCCCCTGCATCTACTACTTTTTTTACCATGTAATACTCACAATTTACAATTATTATTATGAATACTGTTATTATTTTTATTTTAATTGTTTCATTTATGTTTGACGTTTCTTTATTGTGAACTACAAGTAGGTGGTTGTTTAAACACACCAATTGGTAGGTGCAATTGAAATAAGGATCATTTACACACATTTGAACACAGAAAACAAGGACATTACATTATCAGAGTTTAACATGACATTTAAGCACCACTTTGCAGACATAGAATTATTGTGCTATTAAAAATGTCGTTTCATATTGGTATGTTTTGCGGCGCTGGAATGACCTCTTTTCTATTCCTGGAACACGACTCCTCTAACGAAGCAAGTGCTCGAACTGGTGACCTTTTTAGGTAATGCACGCCTGGGCACGCTGTTGGATGGAGCCCCTGACTTGGTGTAGCATGGCGGGTTGAACAGATCTACAGGCCACTGTAATACGCTGGCGAAGGACTTCTGAATTGTCCAGCTCTTCTGCATAAATGCGTTCTTTTAAATAACCCCAGAGGAAGAAGTCAAGGGGGTCAGATCAGGTGATCTGGCAGGCCAGGAGACTGGTCCTTGTCTTCCTATCCAATGACCAGGGTGTGCATCATTCAAATGATTGCAGACGATCCTCGACCGATACGGAGGAGCGCCATCGTGTTGAAACCACATCGTCATTCGCTCCTGCAGTGGCACATTCCCTAATAATAAGGGGTGAGCTACCGAGGAATTCCAGGTAGCGTGCTCCTGTTAGATGCCCCTCGAAGAATAATGGTCCAACAAGGTGGTCTCCCAAGATTCCACACCAGACATTTACACCCCACTGCTCTTGGAATGCTGCCTCCCTTACCCAATGAGGATTATGAACACTCCAATAGTGCATATTGTGGCGATTTACAGTTCCAATGTTGTGGAATCTTGATTCGTCAGAAAACAGTATCCTGGATGCGAATCCCACATTATTTGCTACTCGCTTCAGCAACCATTTACAAAATGTCACTCGAGCTTCGAAACCTCTCCCGTGAAGTGCTTGGTGTAGGTGTAAACGATAAGGATGAAACTTGTTAGTGTTCAATATTCGCACTACAGAAGAATGGCTGATGTTCACCTCCTGACCAACTGCCCGTGTACTAGTATGCGGATTGTTCTGGCTGGCGTTCAAAACTGCTTCTGCATGTTGCTGGTGCGTGTCTATGAGGAGGCATTCTTGCAAGTGACGCTGTTACACGCAAACGCCTTTCAACATTCCGGAAGGTGTTTGCTGTTGGTTGTCGTCTATTCGGATATCTCTCCCGATATAGATACTGCGCCGCTGATGTATTTGTTCTTGCTTCTCCGTAGATCAAAAACATATCTAGGTACTCGTCTGTCGAATACATAATGAAAGACTGGCACAAAATATCATGCGACAGCTTACGTGTGAAGAACGAAGGGGTCGCCATTCATAATAACACACTACATCATGCCAGTTCAATGGGGCGGAAGTCATTATACCTGTTCTATTACAAAATGCAGACAACCAAAAAACTTTAAATTATAATGTCCTAAACCCTCATGGGCTTTATAATTAGATTATTGTGAATTCGGTTTCCAAAATATTTACAATGCTGAGACTAGAACCTATGTCATTGGAATTTACAGCACAGCAAACATCATAATCCTATTCGGCTATTTCGAGACTTAACTGAGAGCACGTACCGTGTTCAGTAGTGGACTTGTATGCTTAGCGCTATGCCATTGCCACCTCGCGAGTTTTCGTGCTTAATTTACCCTTTTAAGACAGCTTTAATCATTTGCTGGGCGTTTTAATATTATTACTGAAATGGCAAACGCTCTTATGCATGTTAACTGAGATGCACGAGACGTAGATTACGCAAAACTGTAAATAAACTGTTGTTTAATTATTTGTCCGTTTTGACTGTACGGGTCCATGATGGATGAGGCATGTCTCTAAGTTTTTCCTGGTTTTTGGCAGCCAACCCCTGCTCTGAGTACAAGGATCCGCCATTTTCTTTTTTACTGACGTTGTTAGTGTACTCATATGATAGGTCCATTTTTTCCGAGGCGTTTACTGAATTACGTTGCTATGTATACTCTAATAAAAAGTTTGTAAAATCGACCGGAAACCGGAATTCGCTCTCAGTAAACGAGTAGTAGGTATGTTTTTGAGGTGTACTTCGGCGAGGAGTACGTTCTCTCTCTAAACCACTATTCCTCTGAGTTTTGCGCATTTCTCTCTCTAAGAACGTCAATCAATACATTTTAGTAAGCGCAAAACTGGACTAAGGCGCACATGCCGTTTGATGGGTGGCCTACCTTCCAAAAAAATAAGGCGCGGCTGACACCTGGTATAGTCGCAGGACCTTGGAGAGAGTCGGGAGGCGGGAGAAGGGAGGCGGGGGGCGGGGGGGGGGGCAGGAAAATCTTGTTATCTCCAGATGGGACCACTGTTGGGTGATAGCTTTGCCGTCTAACAAACCAGTTGGCCAACGGGACACAGAGGATACCGCCATCTACTTCGAAGCGAAATATTAAAATATTAAACGAACCCGGAGACGTGGGCCTGACAGAGATACTGAGATATTGGAAGAATGTGAGCTAATTGTTTTTAAGTGCTGACGAGAAACAAATCAACATTCCACTATAATTGAATCCCGGCCTGTTCAGGTTTCTGGTATCTTCGGTACTGCGCAACTTCCACGTCACTCGGTGTAGGATCGTTATAGTACCTTTGCCAGGATTCAAAGATAATAAAGGTAACATTTCTTGTGGGGAGTTCAGAAACAAAGTGGGTGGGGTTCCTCCGAAAGATACTTTACCAGGTGACGCTGTGACCGAGTAGTTAGACTGCTCGCCTCTCGCCAAGGAGACCCGAGTTCGGTCCTCTAATTGACTGTCCGCAATACGCTCGAGAGCGCCTATCACTTGGCCTGAGTACTACACTGCGCTCAATTCTAGGCGACAATCCTGTCCCTGTGCTGCGGTTTGTCGCCGAAATAAACATGTTTAGCTTGTGTTTTATTCTTCTGCTTTCTTCAAATTTTTTCAATGAGAACTTTTATTTGTATTTGATAATCAGTTTTAGCGTTTTCACTGTTTACCGTTTTAACATTTACCATTTTAACTGTTTTCACATTCACTTTTCAATGTTTTACCCTTCAGTTTTTTTATTTCTAAACTTTACTGCTGATACTTTGAATGTTTTACATTTTTACTTTCTCTACTGGCAAGTAGAAGTGTTGTATTCCACCCAAAAATTCGATGTCGAGATTCCATCGTAAATATATTTTTGAGGCCCCCTGGATACGAAAAATGCATTTTTGGAAAAAGGTCCATGTGTGTGTCAGTCTGTGTGTCTGTCAGACTGGACAGCATAACTAAAAAACGAAAAGTCGGTTAAAAACCAAAGTGGTTATTTAAGTTTAATGTCTTTTAAGGATGCGACACGAATATTTTGAAGAAAATATCCCCACCCTAAACTACCCTTTACTTGGAAAATGTTTTGAAAATTTTGATTTTCTTGAAAATGGCTCTGACGATTTTGATTAAAATGCCATATGTTTGAGATATTTTTATGCCAAATGAAATGCATATGTTGAATTTTCTGGCTATAGCCTATGTAGTCCTGTTTAGTCTGGATGAGTTTTGAATAACTCGTAAACCGAAAGAGGTAGACAAAATCTTAATGTACAAGAAATGTAGATCTTGCTAAAATACACAATTTATGTCGCAATACATTTTTTTGTAGAGCGAACTATTTCGGAGATATTCCTTGCTTTGTGTGTCAGTTTCGGAAAACTTAGAACTTTCGTGCAATGGAACATCGTTGTTCATTTTTTATATGTTAAGCGCGCAAAGAGAACGGAATCTCAAAGCTTTAAAACATTTGGCTATCACACAAAGCCTACTGTATTCTAATATTCCCTTTGCACCTACAAGGAAATAAGCAATAACATAATTTGTACAAATGTTTATCTTAACTAACACGAAGAAGACATAGGAATAAGAGTTTGCAAGAATGGTTGGTACAAGAGTAGAGAAAGTCATGTGACTGCAACACATCAGATTTTTATGTTTTAACTTCGGGCCCAAATGACCCCGTCGACGGTCCCTTAAACCCTACTCACTTACTCACTCACTCGCTCACTCACTCATTCACTTAGTCAGTCACTCATTCACTCACTCACTTCGTCAGCCACTCATTCACTCACTTACTTACTCAGTCAGTCAGTCACTGATTCATTCATTCATTAACTCATTCACTCACTTACTCAGTCATTCACTCATTCACTCACTCACTTACTCACTCAGTCAGCCACTCATTCGCCCACTCACTTACTCAGTCATTCACTCATTCACTCACTCACTCATTTACTCACTCCATCACTCACTCATTCACTCACTCACATACTCAGTCATTCACTCATTCACTCACTCACTTAGTTATTCACTCATTCACTCACTTACTCAGTCATTCATTCATTCATTCACTTACTCACTCACTCATTCCCTCACTCACTCACTTACTCAGTCATTCATTCATTCACTTACTCACTCACTCATTCACTCACTCACTTACTCACTCATTCGCTCACTCACTTAGTCAGTCACTCACTCATTCACTCACTCATTCACTCACTCATCCCAGAGGACCTAATATGGGGTTTGTGCTGCACAAAGTGGCATCTGGGCAGGTTTTCTCTGGGATTTCCCCCGCCATTAATTGCACCAACAGATCCATTTGATCCATTTCGTTTTCATTTCACATTGTCTCCCACCTCACTCTCATCCTAACTACTCACTATGATCCAGAGCTTGCCTGCAGCTCGACAGTAATCTGACCCCACTTGTAAGTCCTCCAATCTGACCCCACTTGTAAGTCCTCCATACGAGGAGAGTAAACTGAGAAAGAAGATGAAGAAAAATAATAATAATAATAATATTATTATTAATAATAATAATAATAATAATAATAATAATAATAATAATAATAATAATAATAATAATAATAATAATAATAATAATAATAATAATAATAATAATAATAATAATAATAATAATAATAATAATAATAATAATAATAATAATAATAATAATAATAATAATAATAATAATAATAATAATAATAATAATAATAATAATAATAATAATAATAATAATAATAATAATAATAATAATAATAATAAGAAGAAGAAGAAGAAGAAGAAGAAGAAGAAGAAGAAGAAGAAGAAGAAGAAGAAGAAGAAGAAGAACAGAAGAAGAAGAAGAAGAAGAAGAAGAAGAAGAGCTTTACCCATTCAAGTAAGCCGATGGCCTTTATAATGTTTGAGGTGACATGCGATGAATAAAGCAATTATGATTGGTTAGTACACAAATGAGCGCAGACCGCACAACCGGGAGGTAACTGTGCAAATTGGTAAGCTGAGAACATTTCCAACATGTACCAGTGTATTAGGACAATGTCTATTAACATTTATCAGCAATTGTTTACAATAACCGAAAAAGTTAACCTTCTATATCAACTTAATACCGACATTAATAAAATTGTATGTGTGTGGGAAGGGGATAGGCGATCCCAAAAATCACCCAAGCAATTTTGATAATTATTTTACCATTGAATAGGCGCATTCTTCCAGGTGGCCATTGGCTACATGTTTCCAAACATTTTAAAACTGGCGGAGGGGGAGTATTTTTTCATAGCTATTGTTCATGTCACGAAACTTCAATCACGTCTCGTTGAATATGTACAATCAAAGCCTACTTTCGACACTTTATTGCAAATATGTTAGGTACATTTAATTACTTGAACCCAAAGGAGCAAATGGGGAGGCTTAAACGTATTTTAAAATGAATTATTGACAGCGGAAGTTGTATATTTTGTTCATATATCTACCTAATCTGATTTCGCTGACCTCTGTTTGGTATAATTTTGACGAAACTTGGTACAATTGAGTTTTACAATTTGGAAAAAATGTTAGGCTACCCTAAAACATTTAGAAATGCAGGTACCCTTACATTCAATCCCTCTTTAAATCCGTGACCTAGTACACAGGAATCAACATCCTTTGGGCTTATCCAAGTTAAACTTTGTGCGCTTATACTGAAGGACTCAGCGAAAATTATTACAACTCTCCAAACCTAGCGCTATATTTTAAACACCTTTAGAAAT
>CM060964.1:207456903-207459403 GCA_030765045.1 Tenodera sinensis | reverse complement strand
AGTTAGGATAGTCAGGAGATACACAAACACATTCAAGTTTTAAAACAAGGCTTATATTTGGGGGTCAGAGAAAGGGTCGGGTAGTATGGGCCATACAAAAAAAGACAGGATTTTAAATTAAATAAAATACTTTTGGGGTAAAATAACATACAGAATGTTTATTTATCTATATATGAAGCGATTCAAAATAAAAAAGTAAAAATTTAATTGACAAAAGTCATTTGTATTCACACAAATACAAATTAAGGTTTTTTGTGAACAAAAATTATCACGAAAATCAGATCATAATTTTCATAAAAAAGAATAAGGGTTTAACTAAGCTTTATCGAACACTTATTGTACTTATAGTAATCACAAGGGTCTTCAATTACCGCACAAAGTTCATGAGCCCACCCCTCACATGGTTTGCACTGCATCCAGCTTTCTTCAAAACTCTCCCCACACATAATGCAGTCTTCAAGTTCCTTATTTTTCTTTTCAACTTTGAATCCAAATCTCTCCTGCTCTAGTAATATTTATACAAACTCTTCTTCAAATGTTGGTTTGAAAAAGCCCATCTGAAGTTTCACATTGGTTTGCTGGTTTCTTAAGACATATTTTTCTTTGAAGTGTAGTTCTAGGAACCTTAAAACTATCGGCTGCAGGTCTTGTAGTCATTTGACCCTCTAAGGCGCATGAAACTTTCTGTTTCATAGCATCCTCTTTCCACTCTCCACGACCCTCACCTTCAGGCTTCTTCTTGATCTTTAGCATCGCGTCCTAAAATGAAATTTACAATTTACTTAGGTGGCCCATACTACCCGATTTTTGTTTGGCCCATACTACCCGACCAACATTGTGCACTTAAACATGTTGAAAAACGAAAACGGCTTGAGCAACCGGAATTACATTACCGCAGTATGATGTATATTAGTCCAGCTGAACGTTAATACTAGTTTGGTAATTTGACTCCTTGCCTTTAACAGTAAACAATGATCACAAAAGTCACACGTAGCAGCAACCTAACCACATGAAAACAAACAATATGTTGTGGCAGCCAAAACAAAGCACTTACATCAACCAACTTCTATTACCAAATGGAGTGATGAAGGAGGTGTAACCTTGACAATGTATGTGTCTGCTACCTAGTGGTAAATCCGAGAAACACTAAGTGGTCCATACTACCCGCTAGCCCGTACTATCCGCCTTTCCCCTAAGTGTGTGTGAGAGTGTGTGTGAGAGTGTGTGTGAGTGTGTGTGAGGGAGAATGTGTGTGAGTGTGTGTGAGTGTGTGTGAGAGTGTGTGTGAGTGTGTGTGAGGGAGAATGTGTGTGAGTGTGTGTGTGCGTGTGTGTGCGTGTGTGTGAGTGTGTGTGAGAGTGTGTGAGAGTGTATGAGTAAGTGTGTGAGTGTATGTCGATGTGTGTGAGAGTATGTGTAGGTGTGTGCGCGTGTGTGTGAGGGAGAATGTGTGTGAGAGTGTTTGTGAGAGAGAATATGTGTGAGAGTGTGTGTGCGTGTGTGCGTGTGTGTGAGGGAGAGTATGTGTGTGAGTGTGTGTGAGGGAGAATGTGTGTGAGAGTGTCTGTGCGTGTGTGTGCGTGCGTGTGTGTGAGTGTGTGAGAGTGTGTGTGCGTGTGTGTGAGAGTGTGTAAGTGTGTGAGTGTATGTCGATGTGTGTGAGAGTATGTCTGCGTGTGTGAGTGTGTGTAAGAGTGTGTGTGAATGTGTGTGAGAGTGTGTGAGAGTGTGTGTGCGTGTGTGTGAGTGTGTGTGAGAGTGTGTGTGCGTGTGTGTGAGAGTGTGTGTGTGTGAGAGTGTGTGAGCGTGTGTGAGAGTGTGTGTGCGAGTGTGTGAGAGTGTGTGTGCGTGTGTGTGAGAGTGTGTGTGCGTGTGTGTGAGAGTGTGTGTGCGTGTGTGAGAGTGTGTGTGCGTGTGTGTGAGTGTGTGTGCGCGTGTGTGTGAGAGTGTGTGTGCGTGTGTGTGAGAGTGTGTGTGCGTGTGTGTGAAAGTGTGTGTGCTTGTGTGTGAGAGTGTGTGTGCGTGTGTGTGAGAGTGTGTGAGAGTGTGTGTGCGTGTGTGTGAGTGTATGTGAGAGTGTGTGTGCGTGTGTGTGAGAGTGTGTGTGCGTGTGTGTGTGAGAGTGTGTGTGCGTGTGTGTGAGAGTGTGTGTGCGTGTGTGTGAGAGTGTGTGTGCGTGTGTGTGAGAGTGTGTGTGCGTGTGTGTGAGAGTGTGTGTGCGTGTGTGTAAGTGTGTGTGAGAGTGTGTGTGCGTGTGTGTGAGAGTGTATATTTATGTGTGTGAGAGTGTGTGCGTGTGTTTCAGAGTGAGTGTGCGTGTGTGAGAGTGTGTGTGTATGTGTGTGAGAGTGTGTGTGCGTGTGTGTGAGAATGTGTGCGCGTGTGTAAGTGTGTGTATGTGTGTGAGAGTGTGTGTGCGTGTGTGTGAGAGTGTGTGTGCGAGTGTGTGAGAGTGTGTGTGCGTGTGTGTGAGAGTGTGTGTGCGTGTGTGTGAGAGTGT
>CM060964.1:207356903-207449403 GCA_030765045.1 Tenodera sinensis | reverse complement strand
AGGAATAGCGTTACGTTGAAGAAGTATTTACCAGGGTTATGATACATTTTGAAAACTTACAGATAACCGCCAATGTTTAAGGTACTATATCCAATGATGTGCTTTGGTTTCGGTGTATCGCGGGTTAGTTATTGACGGCTTGTGTTTACATCAAGCGCGTATCTAAGAGTGGAGCGATTGTAGGTAGAAGCACCTCCAGCTGCATGGTAGGTAACTATACTCCATCCAGCCTTAGATCCATCCCTTGTATCCCTCCGCGATAACCTGGTATTCGTATCAGCTGTGACTAACACAACAAACGCCACGTGGATTTATGCCCAGTGTTTGCATTGCAACAGAGTGATATTTACTCGCGAGTTCTAGGAATAGCGCTGCTATTACGTTACACTAAAGTTATCTTTACCACGGTTATCATACATCTTGAAAACTCAGAAATAATCGCCAATATTTAACGTAGGTACTATATTTTATGGTGTGCTTTGGTTTCGGCACATCGTAGGTTACTTGTTAACAGTTTGTGTTTACATCAAGTGCGGATCTAAAGGTGCAGCAATTGTAGGGGCATCTATAGAACTGCGAACTGTTTCGGTACAAAGCTTCGAATGACTTAATTCCTCAGGCATGTTAACAGCTTAGAGACAAACTCTAGATAACAATGGCGATGAAAAAAAAAATTTACAATACAAACAATATAATAGTAGGTATAATAATAATAATAATAATAATAATAATAATAATAATAATAATAATAATAATAATAATAATAATAATAATAATAATAATAATAATAATAATAATAATAATAATAATAATAATAATAATAATAATAATAATAATAATAATAGTAGTAGTAGTAGAATAATAATAATAATAATAATAATAATAATAATAGGTAATAATAATAATAATAATAATAATAATAATAATAATAATAATAATAATAATAATAATAATAATAATAATAATAATAATAATAATAATAATAATAATAATAATAATAATAATAATAATAATAATAATAATAATAATAATAATAATAATAATAATAATAATAATAATAATAATAATAATAATAATAATAATAATAACAATAATAATACTGTTTATTTAAGAACTTCAAGAACTGTGAATCATGTCAGCAAATTATTTTTAATATAGATAAACCTTCATTACACATTTCCACTTTTCATTGTAGCTATAAAACTAACACCTCAAGTGATTATTTTCTAAGGAGGTCAGTATGTAGGTAATGACTTTGAAAGTCCATTCTCTTTGCATGGTCACGAAAAAAAGGAAGAAAGAAAGAAAAAAGGGCGAAGAGCAATGAAGTTGCAAAATAGATATTTAAAAATTATAAAAACAATCTCGGAAATGGTAATGCCATAGAAACGTTATTTGGCATCAATTCTGTGCTTTGATGAAATCTACACTTTTACTGTAGTATAATTTTGTTTGTCTCTCACGGTTGGAAAGTATTTAAAAATTAATACCAATCAAAACAATCTCAGAAACGCTTAATGCTATTAAGATGTTGTTTGCCATAAGTTGTGTCCTTTAAGGAAATGTACATTTTTTGTGTAGTAATACTTTCTTTGTCTCTTACGGTTTAGTTTTACAAAAGCCATTCAAAATGAACAGCACTTCATTGAGTATTCCTAAAGAATTTGGATATCCATTTTGTCATACAAATCTTAAACACATCGTAGAGCAACTTTTGAGAAAATAAAAAATAACGAAACATTTTCCCTATGAAAAGTACTTTGGAGTGGGGGATTTTCTTGAAAATGTTCCTTGGAAGACGCTGAATTTCAAACACCAAGTTTAGGATTTAACCGACTATTCGTTTCTTGAGTTATGCTGTTCACAGATAGACGTAATACGCGCGTAGACATTTTCCAAGAATAAATAATTTTGGATTCAGGATGTGTCAAAATGTCCATCTACGGGGAGCTCTCAAATCCAGAATGATACGAGAGGAGATATCGCGCTGGTTGTTAAACGACGTGAGTCGGCTACTTTGACGAGCGACCCAAGCGAGAACTGTGAGTACCACGCAAAAGAATGTTTAAGCATGGCCCATAGCCAGGACAAAAGAAACAAAGTGAAATTGTTACTGTAGTGACGTCACAGGTAACAAAACAACCCGCTTCTAGTACACACTGTTGGAGTTTGCATAAGGCACTTACCAAACCATATTTACCTGCTCGTCATTGTACCTACTGTCATAATGGTTTCATAACCTGTCTCAGACTAGAACGATCATGTTGTAAACATACGGGAGGGAAGAAAGAGAGAGAGAGCAACTGTAACGGATAGGCTACTGATTGGTAGAGGGAAATTCATGGGTGTCTACAGAGGCGCGTATTCTACTATAAAAATAAAAATAAAACACCCATAAATTTCCCTCCACGAAACAGAAGCCTAAGAGCGTTCCCTCATAGTGTCTCTGTCTCTCTCTTTCTCCCCTCCCATAGATTTAGAACAGGATCGTTCTAGTGAGAAATACTATAGCGTAGAAAATTGCATAAAACCGATATAGAGTAGGTATAAGGAATGTACTATTCCCATAATGTAAAACTATGTGTAATAGTCATGACACAGAGGGCTAGAGCGCGGCAGCTTAGTTACCCGGCCACGGAATGTTCCCGGGTTCGATCCCACCCATAGGCTTTTAAGTTCGGGTATTCTGCCAGTGTTCACTTCTACTACTACCATTACCACTACACTACTACTACCAAAACTACTACTAACGCTGCCATCACCACAAGTACAACTATTACTACCAATACAATTAACAACAACACTACCACTACCAGCACATTACCACTACTACCACCACTACCACTACCACCATCACTACCACTACCACCACCACTACCACTACCACCATCACCACCACCATCACTACCACCATCACTACCACCACCACTACCACTACCACCATCACCACCACCATCACTACCACCATCACCATTACCATCACCATTTCCATCACAACTACCACCATCACCACTACCATCACAACTACTACCATCACCACCACCATCACCATTACCATCACCATTACCATCACAACTACCACCATCACCACTACCATCACAACTACTACCACCACTACCACTACCACCATCACTACCACTACCACCACCACTACCATCACAACTACTACCATCACCACCACCATCACTACCACCATCACCATTACCATCACCATTACCATCACAACTACCACCACCACTACCATCACAACTACTACCATCACCACCACCATCACTACCACCATCACCATTACCATCACCATTACCATCACAACTACCACCACCACTACCATCACAACTACTACCATCACCACCACCATCACTACCACCATCACCATTACCATCACCATTACCATCACAACTACCACCACTACTACCACCATCACCACTACCACCACCACTACCACCATCACCACCACCACTACCACCATCACCACTACCACCACCACTACCACCATCACCTGGCAAAAACTCCTTGACGAAATTGACTCTGATATATGGGGCCAGGGCTATAAACTGGCCACCAACAGATTTCGCTTGCCGTCGTCTACACCATTGACGGATGATCGTCAGCTGGAGATTGCCCGTAATTTATTCCCTGCTCATGTTCCTGTCTGCTGGATTAAACATTCTGTGCCTCAGGATGAGGTACCTTTATTTTCAACCAAGGAACTCCTTGAAGCTGTCGCCAAATTGAAGGACAACAAATCACCTGGACCGGATGGCCTTACGTCTATGGTCGTCAAAGCGGTCGTCAGAGCCTATCCAAATGAATGTCTGGCAATGTATAATCACTCACTATTGCATGGTGATTTTCTGGCTGTGTGGAAGATTGCCCGACTGGTGCTCCTTGCGAAACCTAAACAGGAATTGGGTGTCACCACATACCGCCCCATATGTTTATTAAACGTGTTGGGGAAACTATTTGAACACATGGTGCTGCGTAGGTTGAACCTAGAACTGGAAGGTAGCGGCGGATTTGCCACTGCTCAACACGGATTTCGGGCAGGACGGTCCACCCTCACTGCCCTGAGGAGGGTGCAGGAACTCGCTGAGAAAGCGAAGTCCAGACCACGGGGTAGGCGGCCTCTCTGTGCCCTTGTCACCTTGGATGTTAAGAATGCCTTCAACTCTGCCCCGTGGGGTGGCATTCTTTCAGAACTAAGTTCTCGGAAGCTGTCTCCTTATCTTTATAATGTGCTTGCCAGCTATCTGCAAGACCGGACATTGCTTGTGGGTACACATAGCCAACTTAACATGACATGTGGTGTACCACAAGGCTCAGTCCTCAGCCCTACTCTATGGAATGTATACTTCGATGGGGTTCTACGCCTACCCATGCCTTCAGGCATCACACTTACAGTCTATGCTGACGACCTGGCACTCGTTGCCATTGCTAGGGACAAGGAAACCTTGGAGAGGACAACCAATCAAGCCTTGGCTTCGATTAATGCGTATCTAACCAGCAGGAAATTGACGCTGGCGCCACATAAAACAGAAACTGTACTTCTGGTAGGCGGCCGAAAGACTCACGCGATTCGTCTTCAACTTGGCACACTCTCTGTCATGAGCCAGGATTCGCTCAAATATCTCAGCATCCATTTCGACCGCAACATGTTCATGGGCGTTCACGTAAGGACCGTAATCCAGAAGGCGGAAAGTGCCATTGCCCATCTGAGTCGCATAATGCCGAACACCGGAGGTCCCAGGGCACGAAATCGACGGCTTCTCTTCTCTGTTGTGGTGTCCATTCTGTTATACGGCGTGGGTATTTGGAGAAAGGCGCTGGATCGGAAGTTACATTGTACATTGCTGCTACGAGTACAACGCAAGGTGGCTATTAGAATTACCAGTGCCTATAGAACTACGTCTACCAAGGCGTTACTGGTTCTAGCCAACACTCCACCTATCTCCTTACTGGCTACTGCGCGTCTCTTACGCGAGCAGACCGACATCGGTAAGGCGGAAGCTCGTCAACAATTATTAGAAGAATGGCAGACTCTTTGGGACTGCGACGACGGGACTGCTCACTGGACAAGGCGCTTAATTCCCCAACTGACTCCATGGTGTAATCATAAACAAGGTGATGTTAGCTTCTACCTGACCCAATTTCTCACCGGGCACGGCTGCTTTCAGGCATATCTTCATCGTTTCGGACTCAGCCCCTCCGCGGAATGTATATACTGCGGCGCCACTGACACCGTAGAACACACCTTCTTTGGCTGTGTACGATGGCAGCAGCAACGTCATCAGGCTGCATCTAAACTGGGCATATTTACACCGCACCAAGTTGTCTCCCGAATGTTAATCTCTGCTAACCACAGGAACGCTGTCAGCAGATTGGCTTACGATATCCTATCTCGCAAGCGTCGAGAAATGGACGACCTTTGACACTACAGTCGACCCATAATCACCATCTTATGGCCATCTTCTTCTTGAACTAATGCCGTTTGGGCAGTTCCAAGACGAATCACACAAAGGTCCTCGCAGAGGTTTTTTGGTTGGCGGGAATCCAACTCGCCTGAGGCGTTACCATCATCACCACTACCATCACCACTACCACTACCACCATCACTACCACTACCACCACCACTACCATCAAAACTACTACTATCACCACCACCATCACTACCACCATCACCATTACCATCACCATTACCATCACAACTACCACCACTACTACCACCATCACCACTACCACCATCACTACCACCATCACCACCACCACTACCATGGTCTATAAAGAGAGTTCAGTCCTGGATGGCAGGGAAAGGGCTTAAACTGGCGCCACAAAAAACCGAGGCCGTAATTCTAGTAGGCCGAAGAACCATAAGAGAGGTCACAGTTAAAATCGACGATATACGCATAACATCAAAAAAAAAAAATATATATATATATATATATATAAGATACCTTGGTATACCGATGGGCCATAACCTAAGCATGTCGGCGCATATACAAAGTATTGTAGAGAATGCAGAAAAGATCGTGGGTGCTCTAAGCAGATTGATGCCAAATGTGGGAGGGCCTAAGGCTGACAAAAGACGCATTCTGGGCAGTGTAGTGAACTCCATTATCCTATACGGAGCGGAGATCTGGGGGGATTGGATAAACAAGGTCACATATAGGAAACTTATAGAAAGGCCATATAGGAAGATTTCAATCAGAATAGCCAGTGGATACAGGACTATCTCAACCAAAGCAATACAGGTCATTGCGGGAATGATCCCGATACACCTACTGGTGGAAGAAAGAAGACACATGGATGGAGCACAATGGAACAGAAATTACAGGACAGTGAAGGAAAATATTTTAAAGAAACGGCAGTCTGAATGGAATGCAGAGGTCAAAACGGGCCAATGGACCAAAAGGTTGATACCTGACATAAAGAAATGGACAGATAGAAAACACGGGCAGACTGAACACTTTTTAACACAGTTTTTATCCGGACACGGATGTTTTAGAAGCTACCTGTACCCTTTTGGTCTCGCTTCAACCGACACATGTCCACGGTGTGGGGAATATGATACGCCAGAACACAATATATTCAGTTGTCCAAACTGGAAGGAAAAGAGAACGCGCCTTCAAGATAAAATTGGGAAAATAACAGTGGATAACATAGTTTGTCTTATGTTACATAGCAATAGCAAGTGGAAGGATATTACTACATTTGTAAAAGAAGTTTTAAAGGAGAAACATAGTTACGACAGTAAAATAGCCATCAACCTAAACACAGATAATTAAAAAATTGATAAATTGAAACAGGTAAAAAGGAACATCAGAGTGTCACAGTCTCCTGAAGTAATGCCACCAGCAGTTCCAGGAGACGAAGTCCTATGTGACTGGAAGCAGGGGTTTTTAGTTGGTAGAAGCCCAACTCCCACACAGAGTGGTGTCTTTTGAGGATTTTCCCCTACTATAAAAAAATTAAAAAAAAAACCACCACTACAATCATCACCACTACCACCAACACTACCACCATCACCACTACTACCACCACCACCACCATCACTAACATCATCACCACTACCATCACCACTACCACCTTCACCACAACCACTACCACCATCACCACTACCACCACCACTGCCACCATAAATACCACCATCACCACCACTACCATCACTACCATAATCACCACTAACACCACCACTACCACCATCACCACTACCACCATCACTACCACCACCATCACTACCATCATCACCACTACCACCACCACAACCACTACCACCATCACCACTACAACCACCACTGCCACCATAAATACCACCATCACCACCACATCCACCACTACCATCATCACCACTACCACCATCACCACTACCATCACCACTGCCAACATAAATACCACCATCACCACTACCTCCACCACTACCATCATCACCACTACCACCATTACTACAACTACCACCACCACTACAATCACAACTACTACCATCACCACCACCATCACCACCACCAACACCACTACCACCACCACTACCACCACTACCACCACCACCACCAACATCACCACTACCACCACCATCAGCATTATCATCACCATTACCATCAAAACTACCACCACTACCACCATCACCACCACCATCACCACTACCACCATCATCACTACTACCACCTCCACCATCAATACCATCATCACCAATACCATCACCACTACCACCACCACTAACACCATCACCACAACCACTACCACCATCACCACTACTACCACCACTACTACCATCACAACGACCACCATCGCTACCATCATCACCACTACCACCACCACTACCACCATCACCACTACCATCACCACTACCACCATCACTACCACCATCACCACTACTACCACCACCATCATTAGCATCATCACCACTACCATCACCACTACCACCACCACTACCATCATCACCACTACCAGCACCACTACCACCATCACCACTACCACCACCACTAACACCACCACCACTACCACCATCACCACTACCACCACCAAAACCACCATCACCACTACTACCACCACCACCATCACTACCATCATCACCACTACCATCACCACTACCACCTTCACCACCACCACTACCACCATCACCACTATCATCACTACCATAATCACCACTAACACCACTACTACCACCATCACCACTACCACCATCACTACCACAATCACCACTACCACCATCACCACCACCACCATCACTACCATCATCACCACTACCACCACCACTACCATCATCACCACTATCACCACCACAACCACTACCACTATCACCACTACAACCACCACTGCCACCATAAACACCACCATCACCACCACATTCACCACTACCATCATCGCCACTACCACCATCACCACTACCATCACCACTGCCAACATAAATACCACCATCACCACCACCTCCACCACTACCATCATCACCACTACCACCATCACTACAACTACCACCACCACTACCATCACAACTACTACCATCACCACCACCATCACCACCAACAACACCACTAACACCAACACTACCACCACTACCACCACCACCAATACAACCACTACCACCACCACCATCAGCATTATCGTCACCATTACCATCACAACTACCACCACTACTACCATCACCACTACCATCACCACTACCACCATCACCACTACCACCACCACTACCACCACCACCACCATCACCTCCACCATCACCACTACCACCATCATCACTACTACCACCTCCACCATCAATACCATCCTCACCAATACCATCACCACTACCACCACCACTAACACCATCACCACAACCACTACCACCATAACCACTACTACCACCACTACCACCATCACAACGACCACCATCGCTACCATCATCACCACTACCACCACTACCACCATCACCACTACCATCACCACTACCACCATCACTACCACCATCACCACTACTACCACCACCATCACTAGCATCATCAACACTACCATCACCACTACCACCATCACTACCACCATCACCACTACCCGCACCACTACCACCATCACCACTACCACCACCACTAACACCACCACCACTACCACCATCACCACTACCACCACCACAACCACCATCACCACTACTACCACCACCATCACTACCATCATCACCACTACCATCACCACTACCACCTTCACCACCACTACCACCATCACCACTACCACCATCACCACTATCATCACTACCATAATCACCACTAACACCACTACTACCACCATCACCACTACCACCATCACTACCACAATAACCACTACCACCATCACCACCACCACCATCACTGACATCATCACCACCACCACCGCTACCATCATCACCACTATCACCACCACAACCACTACCACTATCACCACTACAACCACCACTGCCACCATAAATACCACCATCACCACCACATCCACCACTACCATCATCACCACTACCAGCACCACTACCACCATCACCACTACCAGCACCACTACCACCATCACCACTACCACCGCCACCATCACTACCATGATCACCACTACCACCATCACTACAACTACCACCACCACTACCATCACAACTACTACCATCACCACCACCATCACCACCACCAACACCACTACCACCACCACTACCACCACCACCAATACCACCACTACCACCACCATCAGCGTTATCGTCACCATTACCATCACAACTACCACCACTACTACCATCACCACTCCCACCACCACTACCACCATCACCACTACCACCACCACTACCACCACTACCACCATCACCACCACCATCAGCACTACCACCATCATCACTACTACCACCTCCACCATCAATACCATCATCACCAATACCATCACCATTACCACCACCACTAACACCATCACCACAACCACTACCACCATCACCACTACTACCACCACTACCACCATCACAACGACCACCATCGCTACCATCATCACCACTACCACCACCAGTACCACCATCACCACTACCATCACCACTACCACCATCACTACCACCATCACCACTACTACCACCACCATCACTAGCATCATCACCACTACCATCACCACTACCACCACCACTACCATCATCACCACTACCAGCACCACTACCACCATAACCACTACCACCACCACTAACACCACCACTACCACCATCACCATACCACCACCACAACCACCATCACCACTACTACCACCACCACCATCACTACCATCATCACCACTACCATCACCACTACCACCTTCATCACCACCACTACCACCATCACCACTATCATCACTACCATAAACACCACTAACACCACTACTACCACCATCACTACTACCACCATCACCACTACCACCATCACTACCACAATCACCACTACCACCATCACCACCACCACCATCACTACCATCATCACCACTACCACCACCACTACCATCATCACCACTATCACCACCACAACCACTACCACTATCACCACTACAACCACCACTGCCACCATAAATACCACCATCACCACCACATCCACCACTACCATCATCACCACTACCATCACCACTGCCAACATAAATACCACCATCACCACCACCTCCACCACTACCATTATCACCACTACCACCATCACTACAACTACCACCACCACTACCATCACAACTACTACCATCACCACCACCATCACCACCACCAACACCACTACCACCACCACTACCACCACTACCACCACCACCAATACCACCACTACCACCACCACCATTAGCATTATCGTCACCATTACCATCACAACTACCACCACTACTACCATCACCACTACCACCACCACTACCACTATCACCACTACCACCACCACTACCACCACTACCACCATCACCACCACCATCACCACTACCACCATCATCACTACTACCACCTCCACCATCAATACCATCATCACCAATACCATCACCACTACCACCACCACTAACACCATCACCACAACCACTACCACCATCACCACTACCACCACCACTACCACCATCACCACGTCCACCATCGCTACCATCATCACCACTACCACCACCACTACCACCATCACTACCACCATCACCACTACTACAACCACCACCACCATCACTAGCATCATCACCTCTACCATGACCACTACCACCACCACTACCATCATCACCACTACCAGCACCACTACCACCATCACCACTACCACCACCACTACCACCATCACCACTACCACCGCCACCATCACTACCATGATCACCACCACCACCGCCACCACCATCACCACTACCATCACCACTACCACCACCACTACCACCATCACCACTACCGCCATCACTACCACTATCACTACCATCATCACTACCACCACCACTACCACCATCACCACTAGTAGCAGTACCACCACCACCACTACCACCATCACTACAATCTTCACCACTACCATCACCACTACCACCACAGCTACCACCATCACCACCACCACTACCACCATCACCGCCTCCACCACCACCATTACCACCATCACCACTACAATCATAACTATCACCACCACTACCACCGCCACTACCACCATCACCACTAGCACCATCACCACCACCACTACCACCATCACCACTACCATCACAACTACCGCCCCCCACTACCACGACCACCTCTACCACCACTACCATCATAACTACTACCACCACCACTACCACCACTACCACCATCACCTCCACCATCACCACTACCACCATCATCACTACTACCACCTCCACCATCAATAACATCATCACCAATACCATCACCACTACCACCACCACTAACACCATCACTACAACCACTACCACCATAACCACTACTACCACCACTACCACCATCACAACGACCACCATCGCTACCATCATCACCACTACCACTACCACTACCACCATCACCACTACCATCACCACTACCACCATCACTACCACCATCACCACTACTACCACCACCATAACTAGCATTATCAACACTACCATCACCACTACCACCATCACTACCACCATCACCACTACCAGCACCACTATCACCATCACCACTACCACCACCACAAACACCACCACCACTACCACCATCACCACTACCACCACCACAACCACCATCACCACTACTACCACCACCACCATCACTACCATCATCACCACTACCATCACCACTACCACCTTCACCACCACCACTACCACCATCACCACTACCACCATCACCACTATCATCACTACCATAATCACCACTAACACTACTACCACCATCACCACTACCACCATCACTACCACAATAACCACTACCACCATCACCACCACCACCATCACTGACATCATCACCACTACCACCACCGCTACCATCATCACCACTATCACCACCACAACCACTACCACTATCACCACTACAACCACCAATGCCACCATAAATACCACCATCATCACCACATCCACCACTACCATCATCACCACTACCACCATCACCACTACCATCACCACTGCCAACATAAAACCACCATCACCACCACCTCCACCACTACCATCATCACCACTACCACCATCACTACAACTACCACCACCACTACCATCACAACTACTACCATCACCACCACCATCACCACCACCACCACTACCACCACCACTACTACCACTACCACCACCACCAATGCCACCACTACCACCACCACCATCAGCATTATCGTCACCATTACCATCACAACTACCACCACTACTACCATTGCCACTCCCACCACCACTACCACCATCACCACTACCACCACCACTACCACCACTACCACCATCACCACCACCATCACCGCTACCACCATCATCACTACTACCACCTCCACCATCAATACCATCATCACCAATACCATCACCATTACCACCACCACTAACACCATCACCACAACCACTACCACCATCACCACTACTACCACCACTACCACCATCACAACGACCACAATCGCTACCATCATAACCACTACCACCACCACTACCACCATCACCACTACCATCACCACTACCACCATCACTACCACCATCACCACTACTACCACCACCATCACTAGCATCATCACCACTACCATCACCACTACCACCACCACTACCATCATCACCACTACCAGCACCACTACCACCATAACCACTACCACCACCACTACCACCACCACCACTACCACCATCACCACTACCACCACCACAACCACCATCACCATTACTACCACCACCACCATCACTACCATCATCACCACTACCATCACCACTACCACCTTCATCACCACCACTACCACCATCACCACTACCACCATCACCACTATCATCACTACCATAATCACCACTAACACCACTACTACCACCATCACTACTACCACCATCACCACTACCACCATCACTACCACAATCACCACTACCACCATCACCACCACCACCATCACTACCATCATCACCACTACCACCACCACTACCATCATCACCACTATCACCACCACAACCACTACCACTATCACCACTACAACCACCACTGCCACCATAAATACCACCATCACCACCACATCCACCACTACCATCATCACCACTACCATCACCACTGCCAACATAAATACCACCATCACCACCACCTCCACCACTACCATTATCACCACTACCACCATCACTACAACTACCACCACCACTACCATCACAACTACTACCATCACCACCACCATCACCACCACCAACACCACTACCACCACCACTACCACCACTACCACCACCACCAATACCACCACTACCACCACCACCATCAGCATTATCGTCACCATTACCATCACAACTACCACCACTACTACCATCACCACTACCACCACCACTAACACCATCACCACTACCACCACCACTACCACCACTACCACCATCACCACCATCATCACCACTACCACCATCATTACTACTACCACCTCCACCATCAATACCATCATCACCAATACCATCACCACTACCACCACCACTAACACCATCACCACAACCACTACCACCATCACCACTACCACCACCACTACCACCATCACCACGTCCACCATCGCTACCATCATCACTACTACCACCACCACTACCACCATCACTACCAACATGACCACTACTACAACCACCACCACCATCACTAGCATCATCACCTCTACCATCACCGCTACCACCATCACTACCATCATCACCACTACCAGCACCACTACCACCATCATCACTACCACCACCACTACCACCATCACCACTACCACCGCCACCATCACTACCATGATCACCACCACCACCGCCACCACCATCACCACTACCACCACCACTACCACCATCACCACTACCGCCATCACTACCACTATCACTACCATCATCACTACCACCACCACTACCACCATCACCACTAGTAGCAGTACCACCACCACTACCACCATCACTACAATCTTCACCACTACCATCACCACTACCACCACAGCTACCACCATCACCGCCACCACTACCACCATCACCGCCTCCACCACCACCATTACCACCATCACCACTACAATCATAACTATCACCACCACTACCACCGCCACTACCACCATCACCACTACCACCATCACCACCACCACTACCACCATCACCACTACCATCACAACTACCGCCACCACTACCACGACCACCTCTACCACCACTACCATCATAACTATACCACCACCACTACCACCACTACCACCATCACCTCCACCATCACCACTACCACCATCATCACTACTACCACCTCCACCATCAATAACATCATCACCAATACCATCACCACTACCACCACCACTAACACCATCACTACAACCACTACCACCATAACCACTACTACCACCACTACCACCATCACAACGACCACCATCGCTACCATCATCACCACTACCACCACCACTACCACCATCACCACTACCATCACCACTACCACCATCACTACCACCATCACCACTACTACCACCACAATCACTAGCATCATCAACACTACCATCACCACTACCACCATCACTACCACCATCACCACTACCAGCACCACTACCACCATCACCACTACCACCACCACTAACACCACCACCACTACCACCATCACCACTACCACCACCACAACCACCATCACCACTACTACCACCATCACCATCACTACCATCATCACCACTACCATCACCACTACCACCTTCTCCACCACCACTACCACCATCACCACTACCACCATCACCACTACCATAATCACCACTAACACCACTACTACCACCATCACCACTACCACCATCACTACCACAATGACCACTACCACCATCACCACCACCACCATCACTGACATCATCACCACTACCACCACCGCTACCATCATCACCTCTATCACCACCACAACCACTACCACTATCACCACTACAACCACCAATGCCTCCATAAATACCACCATCACCACCACATCCACCACTACCATCATCACCACTACCACCATCACCACTACCATCACCACTGCCAACATAAAACCACCATCACTACCACCTCCACCACTACCATCATCACCACTACCACCATCACTACAACTACCACCACCACTATCATCACAACTACTACCATCACCACCACCATCACCACCACCAACACCACTACCACCACCACTACTACCACTACCACCACGACCAATACCACCACTACCACCACCAGCATCAGCATTATCGTCACCATTACCATCACAACTACCACCACTACTACCATCACCACTCCCACCACCACTACCACCATCTCCACTACCACCACCACTATCACCACTACCACCATCACCACCACCATCACCACTACCACCATCATCACTACTACCACCTCCACCATCAATACCATCATCACCAATACCATCACCATCACTAACACCATCACCACAACCACTACCACCATCACCACTACTACCACCACTACCACCATCACAACGACCACCATCGCTACCATCATAACCACTACCACCACCACTACCACCATCACCACTACCATCACCACTACCACCATCACTACCACCATCACCACTACTACCACCACCATCACTAGCATCATCACCACTACCATCACAACTACCACCACTACCATCATCACCACTACCAGCACCACTACCACCATAACCACTACCACCACCACTAACACCACCACCACTACCACCATCACCACTACCACCACCACAACCACCATCACCACTACTACCACCACCACCATCACTATCATCATCACCACTACCATCACCACTACCACCTTCACCACCACCACTACCAGCATCACCACTACCACCATCACCACTATCATCACTACCATAATCACCACTAACACCACTACTACCACCATCACTACTACCACCATCACCACTACCACCATCACTACCACAATCACCACTACCACCATCACCACCACCATCACTACCATCATCACCACTACCACCACCACTACCATTATCACCACCACAACCACTACCACTATCACCACTACAACCACCACTGCCACCATAAATACCACCATCACCACCACATCCACCACTACCATCATCACCACCACCATCACCACTGCCAACATAAATACCACCATCACCACCACCTCCACCACTACCATCATCACCACTACCACCATCACTACAACTACCACCACCACTACCATCACAACTACTACCATCACCACCACCATCACCACCACCAACACCACTACCACCACCACTACCACCACTACCACCACCACCAATACCACCACTACCACCACCACCATCAGCATTATCGTCACCATTACCATCACAACTACCACCACTACTACCATCACCACTACCACCACCACTACCACCATCACCACTACCACCACCACTACCACCACTACCACCATCACCACCACTATCACCACTACCACCATCATCACTACTACCACCTCCACAATCAATACCATCATCACCAATACCATCACCACTACCACCACCACTAACACCATCACCACAACCACTACCACCATCACCAATACCACCACCACTACCACCATTACCACGACCACCATCGCTACCATCATCACCACTACCACCACCACTACCACCATCACCACTACCACCATCACTACCACCATCACCACTACTACCACCACCACCACTAGCATCATCACCACTACCATCACCACTACCACCACCACTACCATCATCACCACTACCAGCACCACTACCACCATCACCACTACCACCACCACTACCACCATCACCACTACCACCGCCACCATCACTACCATGATCACCACTACTACCACTACCATCATCACCACTACTACCACTACCACCACCACCGCCACCACCATCACCACTACCACCACCACTACCACCATCACCACTACCACCATCACTACCACTATCACTACCGTCATCACTACCACCATCACTACCACCATCACCACTAGCAGCAGTACCACCACCACTACCACCATCACTACCATCTTCACCACTACCATCACCACTACCACCACAACTACCACCATCACCGCCACCACTACCTCCATCACCGCCTCCACCACCACCATTACCACCATCACCACTACAATCATAACTATCACCACCACTACCACCGCCACTACCACCATCACCACTACCACCATCACCACCACCACTACCACCATCACCACTACGATCACAACTACCGCCACCACTACCACCACCACCTCTACCACCACCAACATTACCACTACCACCACTACCATCATAACTACTACCATCACCACCACCATCACTACCACCGTCACCACTACCATCACAACTACCACCACTACTACCACCATCTCCACTGCCACCACCTCTACCAGCACCACTACCACCATCACCACCACCACGACCACCACTACCAACAACCACCGTCACCACCACCATCAACACTAACATCACCACTACCATCACCACTACCACCACCACTACCACCATCATCACCACCACCACTATCATCATCACCACTATCATCGCAACTACCACCACCCCTACTACCACGGTTGTAGCCTATGAAGTAATGCCGAGAGGTAGTTCCACAGAGCTGCAATGATATGCTGGAGGGATTTTAGTGGGCGGGAGTCTCACAGTTGCGAGTGAGACTGGCCTGCATAATGCATTTCCGCTCCAAGGGGGAAAAAAAACCCCTACTACCATCACCACTACCACCATCACCACTACCATCTCTACAACCATCACCACTACCTCCACCACCATTACCAACATCACCACTACCACCACCACCATCACTACCACCATCACCACTACCACCACAACAACCACGACTACCACCATCACTACTATCACCACTACCACCATCACCACTACCATTACAAGTGCCATCACCACTACCACCATCACTATCACTACTACCATCACCACTACCACCAACACCATTACCACTACCACCACCACCGCTACCGACATCACCACTACCATCAAAACTACCACCACCACTACCTCCACCACCATCGCTAACACCATCACCTCTACTACCACCACCACCACTACTACCGTCACCACTACCATCACAACTACCACCACCACTACCACCATCACCACTACCATCACAACTACCACCACCACTACCACCATCAGCACTACTACCACCAGTACCACCACCACTATCACTACCACCATCACCACTACCACCACTACCACCACCACTACCACCAACACCACTACCACCACCATCACTACCGCAATCACCACTACCACCACCACTACCACTACTACCACCATCACCACCACCACTACCACCACCACCATCACTACCATCATCACCACTACCATCTCAACTACCACCACCACTACCACCATCGCCACTACCACCACTACTACCACCATCACCAGTACCACCACCACCATCACCACTACCATCACAACTACTACCATCACCACCACCATCACTACCACCATCGACACTACCATCACAACTACCACCACTACCACAATCACCACTACCACAACCTCTACCATCACCACTACCACCACCACCAGCACCACTACCACCACCACTACCACTACCACTACCACCATCACCACCACTACCACGACCACTACCACGACCATCACTACCACCATCACCACTACCATCACCACTACCACCACCACTATCACCTCACCACCACCACTACCATCACAACTACCACCAACCCTAGCACCATCACCACTACCATCACCACTATCACCTCACCACCACCACTACCATCACAACTACCTCCCCTACCACCCACATTGGCGTAGGGATGTGGCGACCCCATCGCCCTGTGGAAGTATCCACTGCAAACAGCCACCCGAGTATGGCGGGAGACCATACACATGGAGAGATGAAGGGAATGTAAATATGGATAGAGAAGAAAGAGAGAACATAGTTACGGAGCAGGAGGTCGGATCTCCACTTCCGGTCGGGAGTATGGGTGAGCGAGCAGGGCCTTCCCGACCGTCAGCAAGCGACTGCCCGGCATACTTGGTATCGCATCAGGCCAGTATGCAAGAAAAGGTTACTGGAACACCGAGAATAGCAGGTCAGTTTCTAAGGACAGGTGAAGTTTTAAGAGAGAAAGAACTTGACCCTTTTAAAAGACGCCCATTAATTGGACGGTCTCCACCACATAAAAGCAACGAGAGTATAACCGGCACAGGGCTAACATCAACACAAATGGAAACCCAAGAAGAACTTGGAAAGTCACATCCTTCTATGAGAAGGGGAGCTACAAATATTCAAGAAAGAACTATTGGAACACAGAAAGCAGGAGGTGAAATATTTGTGGTAGATAAACCTGATGGCGAGAAAGTAATTGATCCTTTTAAAAAGCGCCCGTTAATCGGAAGGTCGCCACCACAGAAAGCCCATCAAGGACGTGGCTCGACAGGAAGCATGGCAACTGAGTGTCCTTATGAGTATAAAGATGCTAGTAAAGTTAGTATCACTGAAGGGTCCAAGGAGGACATTAATAGGGACAGTAAGAGGAAAAGACTCCAAAGTCCTGAGAAATCAACGAAGAATAGAGTCGAGCATGTGCTATCCCAGCAAGTACCCGGTAAAGAACAGATGGTGTATGTTCAGTCTAGGCCAGAGGGAGAGGATCTTAAGGTGATACGTTCACTCCTTGAGGATATGAGTAAATGTAGCAGAGAATTAATGGCTATGATAAAGAGCACGCCAAATACTAAGGCGGATATAAAAAGAGGAATTAAAGATATGGAGCAAATCACTGATATTATGCTCACACGCATGAAGGAAAGGGAAACTTATCCGCAGAAAACTAAAATGAAGTCCGTGGCTATACAAACTCGCGAAGGTGATTTTGATAACATCGGAAACAAGAAGGAAACGGGAGTACAGGTTGATATGAAAAGGGAAACGGAACTAACGGAGACTATTATGAATGCTAAAAGTTTCGAAGCTTTCGCCCCTCTGCTAGATATGCATTGGCCAGAAAATATTTACCAAAGCACTTATATATTGTATGGAAATCCAATGGGAATAAAAGGAGACATTGCAATAGCAGTAAATACTGATGATCAAGGGCAGCAAGGGTTACTGAAGCAGCTAAAAAAAGTCCAGTTGGAGGTGTTCGACCTCATATCAGGGAAACTAGATATGGATAAGGTAGAAAATTTGAGAACAACCACAAGCATATACACCAGTAGAGGAAATAAAAAAGGAAATTTCCCGGTATATATACCTTATACCTTACCTGGTGGACACTGATGGTATGAACGATATAGAACAGTTGGGTACAATCCTGCACCAATGGAAACGATTAGGAGAAGAACAAGAGAGGAAAGACATAATAATTGCGACGGCTAGCGGATTAGATAGGGATTATGTCAGAAAACTTTTAGAGTGGGTATTCCATGACAGTGGAATAAAAGTTGGTTACATGCTACCTGCAAATGCCCAAAAGATGCAGGGAAAAGAACTCTGGAAATCACAGAAATCGGCTGACAAGAAACCCAACGAACCCGAGGAAATAGTAAGAGTTAAAGCAAATGGAAAAACGTTTGCAGATATATTGAAAGCAGTAAAGAAGGATGTTGATATAGACAAAATTGGTGTGAAAATAAAGAACATAAGGAAAAGTGGTAAAGAAGAGTTGGTGCTCACGGTGGAGGGGGAAGGAAAAGCAAATGCCCTGAGAAAGGAGATAGAGAGGAGTAGCAAAGAATTAGAAGTTATTACGAGTAGGAAGGAAGCTACTATCCTCTTATATGGATTGGAGCCTACTATTAACGAGGACGTATTGAAGACTACAATAGGCGATGAAGTGGGAGTAAAAGCCTCTGAAATAAATATATACGCTCTGAGACCTGGCAGAGCGGGAAATTTAAACGCAACCATAGGTATACCAATAGAGCGATCCAGGCAGCTGCTAAGGAAAAGAAGGTTAAAAATAGGGTGGACAGAATGCCAGGTGCGAGAAAGGGTATACGTATCAAGATGCTACAAGTGTTTTGATTTAGGACATAGAGCTCATGAATGCAAGAAAGAAGTAAACAAGAAAGAGGATTGCCTTAATTGTTGTGGACAGGGACACAAAGCCAAAGAGTGCACAAACAACTCCTTTTGCATTAAATGTGAAAAAGAGGGACATAGGTTCGACTAAATGAGATCTCCGGTCTTTAGAAAGATGGTATTGAATGCCAAAGCGAGGAAACTAAGATTCATATGATGGATATACGGGATATACGCATAATCCAGGCTAATCTAATGAGATCAAACTGGAGCCACGACATGGTACAAGCAACGGCAATTAAGAAGAACGTGGACATCATAGTCGCTAGTGAGCCAAATAGGAAACGAGTGTCTGGCGGCAATTGGGTCAAGGATAAAAATGGTGACGTAGCACTATGTTTTGTTAATAAAAAACTTGAGGTGTTAAAGGTTAGAGAAGAAGAAGGCTATGTTTGCGTGTATTTGAAGCAGTGCAATTTATATTGTTGCTACAGCTCACCTAATATTCCGATGGATGTATTTAAGAGTGAAATAGACCTCCTAATGCAAGACAGTATACGTACAGGTGGTGAATGCATACTTTTGGGCAATATAAATATTAAATCGCCACAATGGGGATCTCCAGTAGCAGACCGTAGAGGCAAATATTGGACAGAATGGATGGCAACACGAGATTTGGTGGTGCATAATATTGGGGGTGTACCGACCTTTGTCAGAGACAACTGTGAGTCTTACATAGATGTTACGTGCTCTTCACAGAACATAGCTCGAAAAATCGCGAATTGGCAAGTGTTAGAGGAGGAAACTCTTAGGGATCACCGGTTAATTTATTTTGAAATCAAGGGCACAAGAGAGCGCAAAGAATTTAACCTAGAAAAGAGGAAGATAGAATATGATTGGGAGGCATTAAAAACCACACTTGAATGGCAGTTAAAAGGAGTGGATGTTAACATAGAAGAGGGAACCCATGAACGTTTGACTAAGATTTTACAAGAGTCATGCAAACTAAGTCAGATAAAGAGATCAAGAGCAAACAGAAGTCAAGTACCATATTGGTGGAGGACCGAAATAGAGGATTCAAGGAAAAAATGTATACAAAAGCGAAGAATTCTGACCAAGCTTCGTAGAAGAAACTTAGACATGGAAGAAATTCAGGTAGCAAAGAATGAATACAGGCGATGTAGGAATGAGTTAACCAGACTCATTTACCAGTCTAAATGTATTAGTTGGCAAAAGGTGTGTGATGAGTTAGAACATCACATATGGGGAGCTAGCTACAAAATAGTACCAGGGAAAATTATAAATAAAACCCCTTTTGACCTGAGTACTGAGAAGAAAATGCAAATAGCTAGGGTGCTATTCCCTACAAGAGAAGACAACGTGGAACCAGCAGCCAGGAAGGCTAAGGTAGAGTTATTTATTATGGAGGAAATGAATGAAGCAATAAGCAAAATCAAAACTGGGAAAGCACCCGGAATCGATGGAATAAACCCAGAGGTACTTAAAATTGCTCTTAAAATAGCACCAGAGTTATATCTGGGAACGATAAACGACTTGTTACGGAAACAGGACTTTCCAGATAAGTGGAAAATAGCAAAGGTAGTGCTGCTCTTGAAAGGAGGTAAATCCCCTCTAAAGCCCTCAGCTTATAGACCACTGTGTTTATTGAATACCTTTAGCAAATTGTTCGAAGGAATGATTAAGATAAGGCTAGAAAAAGAGATCACAGAAAAAGGAGGGTTATCTGATCAACAATATGGATTTTGTAAACAGAAATCAACAATACAAGCCATTCATGCTGTACTCAAAATAAAGACGGAATGGAGTGGAAAGTGGGTCGCATTAATTACCTTGGACGTGAAAAATGCTTTTAACTCCGCCACCTGGAGTGCAATTTTAGATGGTCTAAAGGAAAGGAATATCTCCACGTACATAATAAATGTATTAATATCCTACTTTCAAGGAAAGAAAATAAGAATTGACAAAGAAGATGTAGAAATAACGGCGGGCGTGCCACAGGGTTCGATTCTTGGACCAACTCTTTGGAATATATTATACGACGGTGTTCTCAGGCTGAAATTGACAGACGGCGTAATGCAAATTGCTTTTGCAGATGATCTTGCCTTAGTAGTTACTGCCGAAGACAAACAAGAATTGATATTCAGAGCAAATGAATCGCTAAGACGTATTGATAGATGGATGACTTACAATGAACTAGAGTTGGCACCACACAAAACAGAAGCAGTCATCATGAAGGGCCCTAGAAACCAGTTTACTGACTGTTTTACACTGAAGGGAACAGACATAGTTCCTAAGAAGGCTGTTAGATACTTGGGAGTCATGATAGGCGAGAATACAACCTTTGGTGAGCACATCAAAACAGTTGCTAAAAGGGCAGAACAGAGAGCCTCACAATTAGCCAAAATAATGCCAAATATAGGAGGACCGCAAACAATCAAACGGCAAATGTTATGTGGGGTGGTTTATTCAATTATGCTTTATGATGCACCAATTTGGCATTCAGTATTAGAGAAAAAGAAATATGTAAAAGAAATAGAGTCCAGAGGAAAGTATTGCTAAGAATGGTGTGCGCCTATAGGACAGTATCTAATAGGGCACTACAGGTAATAGCGGGAGCCATTCCAATTGATTTATTGGTGAAGGAAAGGCGACTGACAACTGACCCCAATATACGTATTTCCACCGAAGAAAAAGAGACGATTAGAAATCAAATCATCAACGAATGGCAATCAAGATGGGATACAACAACACTGGTAGGACAATGGACCAAAAGATTAATCCCAGATGTGAGACCATGGCTAGGGTTCTCACATCGACAAGTGGATTACTTTCTAACACAAGTTTTAAACGGACATGGAAGGTATAAGAGTTACGCTCTTAGAATGGGAAAGACTGATACCATTAATTGTATATATTGCAACGATGAGGATTCAGTAGAACATACTTTCTTCCACTGCCCACGTTGGGAGGGGAAAAGAAGGGAAACATATGCAAAACTGGATATGAAGTTGTCAGTAGATAACCTCTGTACTGTTATGACCGAGAAAAAAGAGGCATGGAAAATGGTGAAAAAACTAGCAAGATACATCCTTGAAACCAAAGAGAGTGATGAAAGGAAGTTTGTAGAGCAAATACGCTAGAGTTATTTTAAACAGATAAGTCCCGGTTAATTGCGGCATCTTTTAAGGCTACCATCCTGAAGTTATGCACTTTTGCGGTTCCAGGTGGTATGCCATGTGAATAAGGATTTTTAGTTGGTAAGAATCCAACTCGCAGTGGCGTCTAAGAAGATTTTTCCCTTACTAGGTATATTAAAAAAAAAAAAAAAAAAAAAAAAAAAAAAAAAAAAAAAAAAAACCATCACCACCACCTCCACCACCATTACCACCATCACTACCACCATAACCACTACCATAACAACTGCAACCACCTCTACCGTCACCACTAACTTCACCAATACCACAATCACCACTCCCATCACAAGTGCCATCACCACTACCACCACCACTATCACTACTACCATCACCACTACCACCACCACCATTACGACTACCACCACCGCTACCACCGTCACCACTAACATCACAACTACTACCACTACCACAAAACCACTAGCACCACCACCACTACCACCATGACCACTACCATCACAACCACCACCACCACTACCATCACCACTACCACCATCACCACTACGATCACACCTACCACCACTACCACCATCACCACTACCACCACTACCACCATGACCACTACCATCACAACTACCACCACCACTACCATCACAACTACTGCCAACACTACCACCATCATTACTACCATCACAACTACCGCCACCACTACCTCCATCACCATCGCTACCATCACCGCTACTACCACCACCACTACCACCGTCACCACTACCATCGCAACTACCGCCAACACCACTACCAGCACCACTACCACTACCATCACAACTACCACCACCACTATCACCATCACCACTATCACCACCACTACCACCACCCTCACTAGCACTACCGCCACCACTACAACTACCACTACCACCTTCACTACCACTAAAACTACCACCATCAATACAAACTACCACTACTACCATTACTACCACTACCATCATCACTACCACCACCATCACTACCACCACTACTACCAACACCACTACCACTAACACCACCACCACTACCACTACCACCATCACTACCACCACCATCACTACCACCACCACCATCACTACCACCACCACCATCACTACCACCACCACCATCACTACCACCACCACTACCACTATCACTACCACTACCACTAGCACCATCACTACCACTATCACTACCACCACTACCACTACCACCACCACTACCAATACCACCACCACCTCCATTACTACCACTACCACCACGACCACCACTAGCACTACCACTACCACCACTACCACTAACACCACTATCACTACCACTACTACCACTACTACCACTACCACCATCACTACCTTACCACCATCACCACCACTACCACTACCACTACCACTAGCACCATCACTACCACCACCACCATCACTACCACCACCACTACCACTACCTTCATCACTACCACCACCTCTACCACTACCACTACAACCAGCACTACCACCGTCACTACCACTACCACCATCACTACCACCACCACTGCCACTACCAGTATCGCAATCACTACCACTACCACCACTACAACTACCACCACTACCACCATCACCACCACTACCACTACCACTACCACCATCACTACCGCCACCACTATCACTACCACCACCACTACCACCATTACCACTACCACCACCACTACCACCATCACCACTACCACCACCACTGCCACCATAAATACCACCATTACCACTACATCCACCGCTACCATCATCACCATTACCACCATCACCACTACCACCATAAATACCACCATACCACTACCTCCACCACTACCATCATCACCACTACCACCACCTCTATCATCATCACCACTACCACCATCACTGCCACCATAAATACCACCATCACCACTACCTCCACCACTACCATCATCGCCACTACCACCATCACTAAAACTACCGTAACTAGTACCATCACAACCACCATCACCACCACCATCACCACTATCACAACCACCATCACCACCACCATCACCACTACCACCACCTCTACCACCACTACCCCACCGCAACTAACACCACCACTAGCACCACCACCATCACCATTACCATCACCATTACCATTACCATTACAACTATTACCACTACTACCACCACCGCTACAACCACTACTACCATCACCACTACCACCACCACCATCACTACTACCAACACCACTACCACCTTGACCACTACCACCACCACTACCACCACCAGCACCACCACCACCATCACCACTATCACTACCACTACTACCATCACCACCACCACTACCACCATCACCACTTCCACCACCACTACCACCATCATCACTACTACCACCACCACCATCACTACCATCATCACCACTACCATCAGCACTACCACCACCACCACTAACACCATCAGCACAACCACTTCCACCGCCACCAATACCACCACTACTACCACCATCACCACTACCACCATCGCTACCATCATCACCACTACCACCAGCACTACCACCATCACCACTACCACCATCACTACCACCATCACCACTACTACCACCACCATCACTAGCATCATCACCACTACCATCACCACTAACACCACCACTACCACCATCACTTCCACCACCAGTACCACCTCTACCACCACCAATATCACCATCACCACTACCACCATCACCGCTACCACCGCTACCACCATCACCACTACCACCACCACCATCACTACTACCAACACCACTACCACCTTCACCACTACCACCACCACTACCACCACCATCACCACTACCACTATCACTACTACCATCACCACCACCACTACCACCATCACCACTACCACCACCACTACCACCATCATCACTACTACCACCACCACCACCATCACTACCAACATCACCACTACCATCATCACTACCACCACCACCACTAACACCATCACCACAACCACTTCCACCATCACCAATACCACCACTACTACCACCATCACCACTACCACCATCGTTACCATCATCACCACTGCCACCACCACTACCACCATCACCACTACCACCATCACTACCACCATCACCACTACCACCACCATCACGAGCATCATCACCACTACCATCACCACTAACACCACCACTACCACCATCACTACCACCACCACTACCACCACTACCACCACCACTATTACCATCACCACTACCACCGCCACTACCACCATCACCACAACTACCACCACCATCACCACTGCTACCACCACCATCACCACAACTATCACCACCATCACCACTACTACCACCACCATCACCACTACCATCACCACTACCACCATCACGGCTACCACCATCACTACCATCATCACCACTACCACCATCACTGCCATCATCTCCACCACCATCACCACTACCACCACCACTACCATCATCACCACCACCACTACGACCATCACTGCTACTACCATCACCGCTACCACCATCACTATCATCACCACTACCACCACCACTACTACTACCACCACTATCACTACCACCACTACCACCACCATCACTACCATCTTCACCACTACCATCAGCACTACCACCACTACTAACACCATCACCACCACTACCACCATCACCGCTACCACCACCACCACTACCACCACCACTACCACCATCACCACTAACATCTCAAGTACCACCACCACTACCAACACCACTACCACCATCATCACTACCACCATCACCACCACCTCCACCACCACCATCACCACTACCATCACATCTACCACCACCACTACGACCATCACCACTACCACCGGCACCATCACCACTACCATTACAACTGCTACCATCACCACCACCATCACTACCACCATCACCAATACCATCACAACTATCATCACTACTACCACCATCACTACTACCACCACCACTACCATCACCACTACCACCATCACCACCACCACTACCACCACCACTACCACCACCATCACTACCACAAACACCAATACCTCCACCACTACCACCACCACTACCACAAATACCACCATCACCACCACCACTACCACCACCACCATCACTACCATCATCACCACTACCATCACAACTACCGCCACCACTACCACCACCACTAGCACCATCTACAGTACCACCACCACCATCACCACTACCACGACCACTACCACCGTCACCACTACCATCGCAAGTACCACCACCACTACCACCATCACCACTACCACCATCACTACCATCATCTCCACCTCCATCACCACTACCACCACCACTAACACCATGACCACCACCACTGACTATCACCACTACCATCGCAATTAACACCACCCCTACCACCATCATCACTATTACCATCACCACTACCATCGCAACTACCATCCCTACCACCAATACCACTACCTCCACTACCATTACTACCATCACCACTTCCACCATCACCACTTCCACCACCACCATCACTACCACCATCACCACTACCATCACAACAACCACCACTACCATCACCACTACCACCATCACCACTACCATTACAAGTGCCATGACCACTACCACCACTAATATCACTACTACCATCACCACTGCCACCACCACCATTACCACTACCACCACCACCGCTACCACCATCACCACTACCATCACAACTACCGCCACCACTACCTCCATCACCATCGCTTCCACCATCACCACTACTACCACCACCACCACTACCACGGTCACCACTAGCATCACAACTACCACCACCACTACCACCATCAGCACTACCACCAGCAGTACCACCACCATCACTACCACCATCACCACTACCACCACCACTAGCACCACCACCATCACTACCACAAACACCAATACCACCACTACCACAACTACCACCATCACCACCACCACTACCACCACCATCACTACCATCATCACCACTACCATCACAACTACCGCCACCACTACCACCATCTACAGTACCAGCACCACCATCACCACTACCACCACCACTACCACCATCACCACTACCATCGCAAGTACCACCACCACTACCACCATCACCACTACCATCACAACTACCACCATCACCACCACCACCACTACCACTAGCACCACTACCATCACAACTACCACCACCACTACCACCGCCACCACTATCACCACCACCACTACCACCACCATCACTAGCACTACCACCACCACTACCACTACCACTACCACCATCACTACCACTACCACCATCACTACCACCACTACCACTACCACCATCACTACCACTAGCACCATCACTACCACCCCATCACTACCACCACTACTACCACCACCACCACTACCACTACTACCATCACTACCACCACCACCATCACTACCACCACCACCACTACCACTACCACTACCACTACCACTACCACCATCACTACCACCACCGCCACCACTACCACCACTGCCACTACCACTACCACCACCACTACCGCTACCACCACTACCACTACTACCATCACTACCACTAGCACCACCACCACCAGTAGCACGACCACTACCAGCATTACTAGCACTACCACCATCACTACCACCACCACCACTACCACTATCACCATCACTACCACCACCACCATCACTACCACCACCACCACTACCACTACCCCCACCACTGCCACTACCACTACCGCCATCACTGCCACTACCACCAGCACTACCACCACTACCACTACCACTATCGCCATTACTACCATTACAACTACCACCACTACCACCATCACCACCACTACCACTACCACCATCACTACCACCACCACCACCATCACTACCACCACCACCATACCACTACCACCATCACTACCACCACCAGCACTACCACCATCATTAGCACTACCACTACGATCACCACTGCCACTGCCAATGCCACCATCACTACCTCTACCACCACTACAACTACCACTATCACTACCACCACTAGCACTACCACCACTAGCACTACCACTACCATCACCACTTCCACTACCACCATCACTACCACTACCACCACCACTAGCACTACCACCATCACCAGCGCTACCACTATCATCACCACTGCCACTGCCACCATCACTACCATTACCACCACTACAACTACCACCACTACCACCATCACTACCACCACCGCTAGCACTACCACCATCACTACCACTACCACCATCACTACCACTACCACCATCACTGCAACTACCACCATCACTGCAACTACCACTAGCACCAGCACTGCCACTACTACCACCACTACTAGTATCACTACCACTACCACTACCACCACCACTGATTCAGAAATGCTCATTAATTTCAAAATAACAAATTCCATGCAGAACAGTGTTATCTGTGTCAACATTGACACAAGATGGTCTACAGTTGAACGGTGTCGTCAAAAATCACACTGTATGTTAGTCAGTAGGTTAGGACATTCTAACCACCGTACCAATCGTCCGTTGATCACGCGTTTTATCACCATGCAAACGCAACTGGTGAGGGAAATAGGACGATAGTTGGAGGGAAGGTGGCGGTTCTTTCCAGCCTTCAAGATAGGAATAACGGTGGCCTCCCACCAATTTTCTGGGGGTATACTGTCAACCCAAACACGATTATAGACCTCGAGCAGGAATACCTTACCTTCAGGAGAGAGCTGTTGTAACATTTGTACGTGAATACCGTCTGGTCCTGGTGCTGATAATCGCGAAGTTGGAAGTGAATGTTCTAACTCCGCCATGGTGAAAAGGCGATTGTAATCTTCTACGAAACGCGAAGCCTGGAGATTCCACCTGAGTTTTAATTGGAAGGAACTCAGGGGAGTAACTATCCGAGCTAGACACTGGAGCAAAAGTACTGCCAAACGTGTTGGTCCCTTTAAATGAATCAGCAACAGCTCCTGTAGCTGTGCTCAAACCTGCAATTGGTATATGGGTCGTTTTGGCTTCTACGCGCCTTAACTTCTCCCATACAGCCGACAAAGGTGTATATCGGTTATACGAAGGGACAAATGGGCTCCATGATATCTTTTTACTATCCTTGATTACTTGTCTGGACCTGGCGCGCATTTTCTTGTATTGGTTTAGGTTATGCAATGTAGGCTGATATTGAAAGGCCCTAAGGGCATGCCTTCGAGCACGAATGGTATTGCGACATTCTTCCGTCCACCAGGGGACAGGAAATTGATTGAGGTGTGAAGTCGACCCCGGAATAAATTGTTCAGCAGCAGAGAGGGAATCCTCTCGGTGAAATGCTGCGCCAAACCGTTTACTGAGTCGTACTCGTTGTAAGTAAACACGGCCAACTGGATATAAAGTTTCCAGTTAGCGTGGTCCAAACGCCATCTAAGCATACGTGTGGGACATGTATTTTGCGTTAAGACACCAATAAGACATGGAAAGTGGTCACTAGAGTGTAAATCAGAGATGACATTCCATTTTAAGGAGACTGCCAACTGAGGTGAACAAAATGCAAGATCAAGGTGCGAAAGACTATTGAAAGAGTCCGAAAGAATGTGGGCTCTCCAATGTTGAGGAAAGCTAGGCTGTGACCATCAAATAAGTCTGCTTTGAGCTTGCCTTTTGCACAAGCGCAACTTGAACCCCAAAGTGGGTGGTGCGCATTGAAGTCTCCCACCAACAGAAACGGTGTTGGTAACTGGGAAACTAGTTCATCTAAATTAATAGGCAGGAGGACAAGGGAGGGAGGCAAATAAATGTTACAAATGTTAAACTGAATGGTTGACAGTAGAATCCTTACGGCGACTGATTGTATATCAGACCATAAGGGTATAGATTTCATATATGTATACATCATCTCTGACAAGCATCATAGCGCCCCCATGTGCTGGAACACCCTCTTCTGGTGTAACATTACACCGTACTGGATGTCTTCAATGGAAAACGTCTTGTGGACGCAACTTAGTCTCTTGTAAACATGTAACCAAATGTTCGTTCGTATTGAGCAAAATCTCAAGCTCTGGCCGTTGTGTTCTAATGCCACGTATGTACCATTATAGGATAGCCATGTTAAAACCTGTATGGGATAAGAACTCGAAGATAACCCTGGATTACCTTGTAGTAGCTGGTAGTCGATTCAATTTAGCCTTTTTCTTATTGCTTGGGCTTACGCTCTTTTCAGAGGCTTTATCCTGCCTCTTTTTCACTGGGATTCTCCCAGTTTCGGCAGGATCCTCCAGCTCCATGTCCTTTTACGAGGACGAGCGTTTCCGCATTGAGAACCTCGGTTCGATTGCCTCGAATCGATTTGAAACGGTGATCGGCGAAGATAAATGTTGCCGATCATAGTCCAATCTAGAATATTCCTCAGAAGAGGATCTTCGAGTAGATGTTCCTGGACTCTTTTTCCCTTAGTTTTTCTTAGGTGAAGCATCATATACCACGGTCTTCACAATCTTATTCGTAGATGTAAATGCTTTTGTTGGTGACCTAGCTGAATTTCTCAGTTCATCCGCGGTTCTTGTAGAGGTGATACGGACTTAGGAGACCATGTTGGAAGCTCTGGCTTTGGACTAGCTACGACAGTTTTGTCTGAAGCTGTGGCCCCTTTTGTATCGCTAGCTTGTGTTGCGATTTCCTGCCGTGGTACCGGTTTAGCTGCAACCAAGCTATAAGTACCGGTCTTCGGGATAGAGGGTTGGCGCAAACGCATGAGTTTACGGGTTTCCGAGTAGTAGCAGTGTGATTTTAGGGCGCTCAACTGCTAAGGTTATTAGCGCCCAACGGGTTTCCGAGAAGAACACCTTCTCCCTAACTCTTATCTCTTGGATGACTTTCTCCTCCATAAAACGGGGGCTTTCTTGGGAACTAGAATGCAGTTTACACAACTGGGTGTTGTACATGCATCATCATGTGCACTGCTTTCGCAGTCAACGCAGGTAGCTTGACCATTACAAGAACTGCTTGTGTGTCCACAGCGTCGAAACTTGTAACATCGAAGCGGGTTCTTTATATATGGCCTAACTTCAATGACCTCATACCCTGCCTTAATTCTTTGCGGGAGGTCTACCCTATCAAAGGTAAGGAACAGGGTCCCTGTGGGCTGGTATTCGCCATGCTCTTTCAGCTGAATACGATACACCGATGACACACCTTTTTGTTCTAAATTCTCCTGAACCTTCTCATTGGACATACCATCAAAAGCACGAGTGTTTATCGCACCGCGCGAGTGGTTCAGGATCCTCATATCTCTACTTTAACCGGATAGCTGGCTAACAAATTGTCTTTTAATATCTAGACTGCCTGGCACGCTGAATTAGCTTCAACCAGAAGCGTGCCAATTCTTGATCTGGTGCAGTTTTTCACTGGGCCAGCTATTTTGTCAAGACCCTTCTGTGTTACAAATGGATTCACCGTTGTAGATTTCCGTCCTTCCTCTGTTCTATCAAACAGAAGACTGGTAACCTGAAAGATCTCATTAAAAACATTGACCAAAAATGTATATTCGAAGTCATTCAGATTATTTAGAAAACCATTTGAAAGCCGAATTGCTGTCTGACCAGACTCAAAATCATATGGCTCTGAAAACCTTACTGAGATCATTCCAGTTTCGTTCAACCACTTTAAGCAGTTTTGAGAATGAACTCCATCGGGTATTTCTTGCAGTGTGTACACCCCGCCCTAAAGGGCTGTCTAGGGCATAGTTTCTCTTGGCAGAGCTATGAAAAAATGAAGGGATTCCAGCAATATCAGCAAACAAGATGTGGCATTGAGAAATTTCATTAATTGTATAACTAAATTCAGTCTATGGGCTAAACAATGAACAAAGGCTGCCTTAGGTATAACATCCTTTACCTATTTTTGCAAATCATTTAAATGTCCAGACATGACACTGGCGCCATCGTAGCACTATCCTATAAGTTTTGACTGAGTCATACGGTCCCAACACTGAATTAGGCAAGGTAAACAATACTTCCGAAGTTCTATTGCGACTGACATAAAAGAAATCCCAAAAAGCGTTAGAATAATCTGCCATTGGCGTCTACTAGTCTGACAATTATGGAATACTGCGATTTTTGTTTTATACGTGTAATATCATCAATTTGAACTGAAAAAAGGAGCTGCTGCATATTTCCGACTTAATATAATCATCAATGTACTCCGAAATGCAGTCAATAATCCCATTTTGTACTGTTTTCGAATCCCCAGTGAAGATACTTTTAATTTTACTGTAATGATTGTAATAATATAATTATTATAAATATAAATATAATATGTAATAATATTGTAATTATTGTAATAATATTGTAATGATTACAAATAATTGTAATTGATTTGTGAAAACTAATAAGGACAATAGCTCTTTGAAATTTCGCCTGTCAGATGAAGATGAGCTTACATCGTGACTACGAAAAACCGTAGCTAAATGTATTTCTGCATTAATTATAACCTTAAAAACTAATCGGTTCAGCCTTACATTTTCATTGTACTGAGCAACATACAGCCCGTTGTTTTCCTTCAAAGCATTAGCAATGGTATTTTGATTTTCTTCGAGTTGGTTCAATTGGAGCGCGCACTTGAGATGTTCAGCAGAGTCCGAATGTTTCTGTAATGACCGAATGATTTTTAAAATTTCACAAAAACGAGCATTGTTCCTTACTGTCTTTTTCACACCAAGTAATAGACAAGGCCAACAAAACAGTTTTTCAACTGCAACTACCGCACAGCCGCTCATATTCACTGTACCACGAACCTTTAAAATGCTTTTTGTGACATTTCACTCCTTTTTGTTCCACTTTTTGTGCCTATAGAATAGGAGGTGGTCTTCTTGTTAATAGCACATCCCTTTTATCACAATCAGTTCACCGCGAAATTGGTGTGTGTAATATACTACACAATATCATTTTGCGGATTCATTTCTCTACTGACTTTAATTAAACAAAACAGGAGTTGTAGCGAAGCTAACTTAAGTAACATGGGCAACTAGAATACACAACCCCTTTACCGAACAGTATTTTTACACTGACTAGTTAATTACAACAATAAGAGAGGGAGACGAGCTAGCTTGCCTTTCACTAGGGCAACAAACCAATGGAGTAGCCTCCACAAGGGGCTGAGGTTCGCTAAATCCCTGAACTGAGTAGCTGCACTTTACCCTCGCAGCAGGTCTATTTAGCAAGACGTGGAACCTTATATTCTGCTTCATTGTCATAGCAACCGGATATAAACATGCAGCTATATGCTGGCTGACAGAAATTGCTGCATCTTCAAGGCTAAGGAGTGAGAGAGAAGGCAGTTTTCATCCTTCCCTTTACCCTCACAGATATATTTCCGAATGGTTGTTTATATACTTAAGAGTACAACAAGTTAAACACTGTATATCATATTTAATGCAACTAAAACTGGTGAACTGGAGCTTCACTGGCTACACCTGAATATCCACCACTGGCAACGGCAACTTCTAACCCACAGGAGAAGCGATTATTCGTGGTATTAGCGATGTTTTGATTTTTATCTCTTTCACAGCGACATTGTTCACACAATTGTATAATGTTTGGATATAGAACGTTTAAACAGCACAACGTCTGTCGAGCCCGCTTGTATGGCAGGTATTATTTTCACCTAAGTGGGTGAGTTGTAATCGGACACAAAACCAACGAATCCAAGCATTTTGCTTATTATTCGGTTTCTGAAAAGTGTTAAACACGAAAGCTTATAAGCATATTGGCATTTACAGCTGAGGGCGAAATTATTGATAGGTAAGATTTATAATTTTACAAAGAACGGATAGAGAGATGGATAAATTATTGCAATAAGCAATTTCCGTATATCAATATCATTGCATAATGTAAGAAGGATAGGCTAAAATATGTCATGGGCATGAATGGTTACTTGCAAACCTTCGTCTTATGGGTTCGGGTTACAGGCAGCTAATTAGGAAAGTGCAGCTTGGTAATTAAAGTTACGATAAAGCTCAATTAATAAGTCTTATACAACTAGCTCAGGGTGTTCCTGGAATTTTCTTCAGCTGTCGCAGACGTTGCCAGTTGCGTATACGCGTAGATATTGTTCTGAAAATTAGAACGGAAATTACTGATTACGCCTTTTACATTTACACAGCGCTTATATTGGATGTATCTGTTTATTTTATCTAACATAATTTAGAGCGATTTTACCAAAAACTATTGTTCACATCACATACTCAAAAGTCTTGTTTTGCATACGTGGTACATAAATAGCTATTGTATACATTTGCATTTTCAGTAAGACCCCAATAGTAATTTTATTATTGATTTTCAAAAGTTGCTAGAGAAGGTGAGTGCGATGGAGCAGGAGAGAGTGAAGGGAGGGAAGACGACGGAAAAGAATGTTCACATTTAACAGGACAACACGAGCAGAATTGTGGCTTGGTGAGTCCCAGAGTAGCGGAGAATTAAAGACCAGTTTGTTAGTTCCTCTTTTTTAGGAAAGGAAAATGAAACTGTATCAGGTTGAAACGGATTAATCAGCACCGTACACGGTCCATACTGGTATTTCCGTATTGACAGTATGATGAACAAAGTAGTAGAATAATCCAAACAAGTAAAAGCTGCTTTCCCCCATGCGATGAAAATATAAGCTTTTGTACTAATCCCTCTAGACTTCGATGTCTCAGGGTCTTCGGCATGTCCTGTTCGTTTAAGCCTGCGGTTTTTGTGTTACAAGATTATCTCCAACGGGCAATATGTTCTACCTGTTCGTACTGCTACGAACTGAAGTGAAGCTGAAGTGCTGCAGAAGAGAGGCAGTGTAAGCGAGCTCCAAAGAATGTTTAACCTATGTTATGTTACCAGGGCGACAAAATCGGACTTAGGTCGGAATTACTCAAACTGAAATTTGTATTTACCTGCCTAGATATTTAGATAAATCATACTGGGAGTTGTTTCATGTTACTTCAATTTTTAAATTTGAGTATTTATAAGCGCCTTCGGATGAAATAATAATTCAGGGAAGTAATACTTCATTAGAGCCCTCCATCACTGTGTCTTGCACAAAACTCTTGAGTGAAGATATCCAATGAATATCACACGCTTTGGGAAAATAGCTCAGGGCACGAAGAAGACACGCTTGTCATTATAATCTAGGCCAATATATTACTTGAAAACCGAATGAGTGAAAACCATCAGACGAATATTTTAAAACATGTTAGACAATAGTTCTAAAAGCGAACGAATCAGACGCGTCACACAAAGCCTATCAGCGTCAGGACGTATTGTGACGCAGCGGCTATGGCACAAGGTTATCGGAAGGTCGGTGAACAGAGATGAGCAGCGCACTTACTCAGCGTAAACTTGGGAAGCGCTATCGTCAGCTAACCAGAATCTTCCGGCAGTTTCCCACTTCTCGAAATTTCTGGCGCGCTACGGAATTCTCCACCGGCTATACTAGAGAGCGTTCTCTGGAGTCAGACAATGAGGAAGTAGGTGAACTGGCGAGTCCATTTTTGGGGTCACATGAGCTGCGTTCTCCGAGCGAGTTTGTGACGACTGTTGTGACGTATAGTTGGTGCTGCGAAATGACAGGTTGCCGAAATCTTGTGTTCTACTCCCCAACGAGTGAAGCCTCCGGAAACGGAGGCTGATTCGCGCGTATTTGGCCACGCGGCTATGTCACGAAGAAAAATAAAGTGACTGAAAATTGAATTAGTTCATAGTAGTGAAGTGACAGCGAAAATAGTAACCAGGTCAGATTATTAAGTGTCAATGAGAACTTAGTGAAATGACAGTTAAAAACTAGACAAAGCATTTAGCCCCCAGAAGACTTGAGAATTAATGTCACCTGCCAAAGAGGTAGGTACAAAGGAGTGTATAAAGCGCATAATATACTGCGTAAATAAAGGACTACTTTCAATGAAATTAACATTGAAGAGGTTTATAGGGAAACGGGTGGGAAAGCCTTATGCACAAAACATGCATTTAGCAAAAAATGTATGTACCTAAAAAAAACTGCGAAATTCAGCGTGAGTTCAGTTATGACTGCCATTGCACTCGCGTACTGGAAGCGCAGATCAAAGAAGTGTTTTTAATTTCTGAATCTATTCAGATTTAAGAATGCATTTCAGTAAAATAACAAGGATAACCAACGGTATTTCTAAGACTTTTATTTCATTTTTATCCAAATTAGAGAGCATGGTCGACTGTTTTGCTCAATTATCAGTATAATTCATCCTCACCTGAGCTATGAATAGTTTCATCTCCAATTAGTAGGTACAATAAAACCTGCCTAAAACGAAACGCGATCGTTTCAGTAATATTTTTCCGTTTTCACAGGTTTCCGTCTATCAAAGGGTTGTAGATATTTGAGTAACACAAAGTACAAACATTATAATCGTTTAGAATTAAACTGAAGGAATAATTTAAAATAAAATTCTGTAAATAAAACAGGTTCAATTGTATGTTTTGCTGTATTTTCAACTTACATAATTGCAGTTTCTCCATTAGTTTCTTTTCCTCACACACATATCCGTCAAAGTGCACTGTCGTGACTTCTTCACAAGAGAACGCGCTATGATCTCATTTGCATCCTGCGTCAGCTCCAAGAGTTCTGGAACAATCTTGAAAGCTGCAAATTCCTGAAGGTCACTCACAACAGATAATGCTTCTCTGAAAGTGCGTATTTTTGGCTCCCTTTCGTTGGCTGCGTCGTCGTCCATTCCTTCCATGACTTCACAACTGCTGTTTCCAGCCACAATATCTGCTGCACTTTGAATGTCTTCAGTCGTGGTAAGCTCGTTATCAAAACACCTATGTATTAAGCATAATGAAAATCCGTCTTAGGTTATTTATGCAAACGGTTCCGGGGAAAAAAAAAACTATTCCGTTTCCGCGTTAGGGAGTTTTTCCGATTTAGAGTGTTATTTAACATAGGAAATAGCTCCGTTCCGAGATTTATTTTCCGGTTTTCCAGGCTTCCGGTATATAGGGGGTCTGGTTTAGTCAGGTTTTGCTGTATTAAGACTTGCTTCTGCAGTTAATAGTTGCTTAAATACATAGAACGCAAATCAATTGCTTGCAAATACTTTAGAGACGTATTCCTGACAATAAAACTCTGAAGGATGTATAAATGAGCGTGAGCCTGGAAAGCATTCATGAGGTAGTAATAATAACGGCGTAAACCTATGACTATTATTGTCCCTACGCTCATAGGTATATGGGAGGCGTGTTAAAATTCGTCGGCTTGATCCACAGGAGACATGGACACGCCCAAATTACTATCCTTTAGATGGCGAATTGTAAAGTTGTAGACACTTACGTGTAATCACTTGTTTGTGATGATCGTGTGAACATCCTAGTAGAAATATTTTATGTAAAATTAATAAAACTGGAATACAACCTGTGATAAAGTACTTCATTTTGAGGCGTATAGTACCAACATAAATCCAAAAGCGTTTAGATTTGAAATTAAAGAATTCTGCTCCTTCGTTTTTGACGGTGAATAAGTCGGATGCTGACTTTAAGTGGTCATATATACATTCATTCAGATCACGAGTTCCCAGGGCATCCAAAAACAGCTACGATCGACGAGATTGTGGCAAAAATTCACAATGTCGTACTCAGTGATGGCCAATTGAAGGTACGGAGCTAGCTGGCTTTGCAAAGACCTCAAAAGTTCGTGTCCACAACAATTTACACGACATTTTGGGTAATGAGAAAACCAGGTGTCAAATTACTAACAACGGACCAAAAAGACATCCCAATGAGCATTTCTCAAGATTGCTTAGAATTGTTTAAGCACAATTCTAGCGAGTTTCTCCAGTCTTTCATAATGCTAGATGAAACATGGATTCATCAAAATACGCCAGAGACGACGCAACTGTCTAAACAGTTAAACGGATTAAAGTGCCCCATAAAAAGCAAAATTAGTTCCATCTGCAGGAATAGTCATAGCTAAGGTCATGTGGGACTCTCATATTGTACTCACAGAGTACCTGTAGAAGGGTTGAACCATCACCGAGGACTATTACCTTCACTGCTGGACCAATTGATGTATGCTGCTGAGGTTAAACGTCTAAATCTTGCGAGAAGTTCTCTTTCACTACAATGATCGTTACTGTAAAATGTCACGTCCATCATATTTGTCGTATTCGGATCCCAGAGAATACCTAAGTTGTGTTCAAAACTTGAAGAAATGGATGCATGGGCAAAGACTCACATCAACTGATGAGGTTAGAGCTGAAACAGACGTTATTGTGCACCGTTGGGCAAAATTTATTTTACTGGGCATATTAAAATGTTAGAACATTGTCAAAGTATATTGATTTATCAGCTAGCTATGCTGAAAAAAAATTCTTAAATCTTATGTTCTCTTGGTCAGGCTGAGGACTTTTATAATATCACACGTATATTGAATTCAATTTCTCATTTTATTGAAGTTCTTTTTTTACAGTGAGCTATGGCACTTAAATTTAAAGTATCTAATGATGATATACTTGGCCCATTTGTTCCCTCCACACCTGACTACCTGCACAAATAGTTTCTTAGAAAGCAGTTGCACCAGTTAACGGTTCTCAGCCTGGGGAGGCGTTGGGAGAATTTCGGGAAAGGCGTAATGAGCAATGAAAAATAAACACGAATTTGCCAGTAAACACAACTCCCTCGTGTTAATCTTAGAAAATAGTCTACTGCAAATCGTTATCTTTGTCACCTCTAGATTCACCCGCACTTAAACTACCCTATAACTAAGTAGTTTGTCCCGATACCGCTAGATTCCTAGCTGCATCTGCCGGAAGCAGACGAGAAATGTTTCTATGGAAAACTTTTACCATGGCTAGGGTAATTCTACAACCGATTTGGGGCTACTGTTTACATGTACAGAACAAATGTTAGATGTTTATTTATTTTTTCAGTCATTTGAGCGAGTGGCGTTATATGATGTCACGATGTTCTGCGTAATGATGCAATGAGACCAGGACGTTTAAACGCCATTTGACTACAGAGCTTGAAAGACAAACATGTGAGGTTTTGACAGGAAATAATAATAATAATAATAATAAAAAAAAAAAAAAAAAAAAAAAAAAAAAAAAAAAAAAAAACCTCACTCAAATGAATGACACTTGATACAACTGGAAGTTTCAAGAGAAGAACGAGGAAGACATTGAAGCATCTTACAAGCTCACTTTACTTATGGCAAAAGACAAGAAACCACAAATCCATGTTTGCCCATTGCGCGCAGTGCTTTACTTGGAGAAGCGAGTTGAAGAAAAAATACCGCTCTCAAATGACTCCGTAAAAGTAAAATGTAGGATTGATGGAATGCGCAAGATCCCCTTTCTTCTCTCTGCAATGTGATGAGACAGCTGGCATTTCAAAGTGCTCTCAGTTACTGTTTCATTTTAGATATATTGACGGAAAACGCTTCGTAAAGGAAATATTATTTTCCCAATCTCTTAAGACAATCGCGCAAACTGAGGACTTTTTTCTGTAACTTTCTGTCAGTTAGCAATGTTCCTTGGAAGAACGCTGGAATATGTACTAATGGTGCACAAGCCATGACAGGTTGCCGTTCTGGATTTGCTCAGCTTGTAAAACAAGAGAACCTAACACCATTGGTTCACATTGAATAATACATAGACAAGGTCTGGCTTATAAGATTCTACCCGAAACACTTAAAACTGTTTCGTAGTTAGTAATCGAAGTAGTGAACTATGTCAAATATCTAGTGCTGCGAATACTACACTGTTTAGGTTTTATTTCAAGAGTTCAGTAATGACCAACTAACACTTCTGTACCGCACTGAAATTCGTTGGCACTCAAAAGGTAACCTGCTCTTTCGGCTATTCAATATAAAGCTGAAATATTCTTGATGAGCTTAAAACATAACTGTACATTCAATTTACAGATGACAAATGTATCCACCACCTTGTGTATTTATCAGTATTTAAGTAGCTTAACCTTTTGGATTTGAAACTGGAGGGGCAAAAACAAATTTTGAAGGCTTATGATGCAATAAAGGGTCTTCTTGAATAAATATATGTCTGACAAAATCGACGTTTGACTTCTGAACCCGACTTCACGTCCTTCCCAAGTCTTAACGAGTATCTTGATAACACGTCAAGTCTTCCATAAAATTTGAGAACAAAGTTGAAGAACATGGTTTCAGAACATTTGTCGTCCTTGAAAAGCAAAATTGGATGCTACTTTCCACATATTTCTTCAGATTGCTGACAATTTCAGTTCACACAAGATCCATTCAAAACAGTATATATATAATAGTAATAGTATACAGCATATATATGGTAGTTTATTTATATATGAATCTGGATTTTTCTACGCTGGTTTACATCAAATCAAAACACAAGTATGACTAGACGTTGATCTGAGGTGTGCACTATCACAATTGGAACCAAATATTAAAAAATTTCTGAAACAAAAACAGTGCCAGCCCTCTCATTAATCATTGTACCCTAACAAAATCAAATGATGTACAAAGTGAGTGCAAAATCCTTTGTAATATAGGTCTAATAAACACTTAACTAATTGAAATGTTCTTTTATCAAGACAAGTATAAGTATCCCATTAATTAATGTTAACTTTAAATCTTTACCATCTACCATTTCTTGTTTACCTTGCTTTGCTTCTTACTTATTTCTATTATTATTAATCTGTAATTGATTTTCTTCCATTAGTATTTCTGTCATTCACGTCTGTCCTTGCGAAATTATTATATTTTTAATTATTACTTTGAAATATGTAATGTTATTTTTAATTAAGTACTCATATGGTGTTCTGCCCATTTAGAGTTTATCCTGTTTGGGTTTGAATGTATTTAATACAGGCATGGGCAAAATCGGCTCAACTGCATCACTCCATTGAAACACGTTCTCGCCTCACTCCACCTGCCATTCCTCCCCATCAGGTTCAGGTTCCGACAAGCCTCATTCAATGGTGAATATGGCTGTTTCATGAAGAGTGGTAGAGAGAATTTGTTGTAAGTTAAATAAAACAGGAATGTTTGGTGTTTAATACGCTGATTTCAATTTGCAAACGCCACTTTGATCAGAAGCATAAATCAAACTTACAGATATTCGTTTACAATTTCAAAAGGTAGTTTCTGAATACTTGTATTTGTAAACATATAGAAGGGACGATATCATATATATAGGGGTTTAGTTTCTTATTAGTTTATTTAATATAAACTACCGTATTTCGTGTTTCAAAGTTTGAACATAATATTATGTTTAAAACGAAAGTCAACTGTGTTGGTCAAATAGTTTAAAAATATGTTATGGCTAAACAGCAATGGAACTTTACTGCTTTATTTATTGCGAAAGAGAAACAGTTTAATATGTTAATCATAAGGCAGCTTAAGGATATTACGTGCATAAGATAAAGGAAGGTTATAAACTTCAAGATTATCTAATATGCCAAATCACCATGAGCGTCGCGAAATGGGGGGCCCTCCACCCTCCCCCCTTGGAAATTGATTAATTTAATGTGCAGTCAATTACTGACTATTAGGCTATTGTTTTAGTTTTGATGCAAACAACAATTTTTGCTCAGGCTACTATTCCAATAGAGATACTTGATTGTTTCATAGCGCGTGTGTTCGAATCGTGAACAGCGGTTTCGCGTTGCAATGTTAGTTACAACATTTTATCTTTGTACACATTTTTACGCTTTAAGTCCATGAGCATTCTTACTGACAGAAAATTAAACCACAAAACCTGTAATATAATAATGTAATCAAATCAACAATGAACAAGATACTTGGACACAGTATTGCCAACCCGGGCCCCAATGAGCTACAATCTGTGTCACCCTTATATGACAGTATGGAGTTAAATGGGGTATATCTGTCTCTGTCTAGCGCGTAGAAATTGCCATTAGCTTCGTCCTTTTCTACTCTCGCGCTGTTGCCAGGTTCCTAATAGCATGGTGTAAATATTCAGTTGTTATAAATTTCAGGTTTGAACACATTATCCTATGCAGAATTGTTTTCTCTAACAGATTATATCCTTTTAGGAGTCATTATACATTTCTATAGGACCATATTCCCCAGAAAACGTTTTTTTTTTTCAGTAGAAGTCCGACATATTTTGTTGTTTCTATACTCATTATGCACTAACAAACTAACTGCTAGAGTACATCTATATTTTTTCTTAGCTAGAGTAAACTATAGTGCTGCTACCTGACTACTTTAAACTCCCGATGTTTACTCAGTTAAGTGTGTTACAATTTTTTAAATTAAATGTTTTCGGAAAACTTTATATCTGTGCACCACAAAAGCTACACATTGGAAACATTTTTGTTATTGAATTTACATCGGGGACCAAGCGAGAACAAATGTTGAGGAGGGTTGGGGACATTTGCTAAAATAAACCAGAAGCCTGTAACCTCTTGCTTTCATCGTGTAAGGCAAACAAAAGGTTTTCATCTATTCTGTTAAAACGCGCCAGGCGTGAAACAAAAGACAGTATAAGGAGAACCAGTAAGAGTTCGAAAGAAGTCGTATATATGTGTATACTGTGTGGAACCTGTGAAGTGTTATTGTGTTATTTATTTAACATTTTCCGGAAATATTTGTAGTTATGGAGGGGGAAGCTATGAAGAGACGATATATTGGTAAATTAAGAAGTAAGGAACGCCAAATAATTATGAATGTGTTAGATTTATTTTTCAAGTAAAATGTGTGTTAGTAAGGCAATAAAAGAAACAGCTAAGACTATCGGGTGTTCAGAAGCAATAGTGTAAAGGATTAAAAGGAACTAATGAAAGGACCTGAATGCCATCAAAAAAGAGAGCAAAAAGAACGGGAAAACGAAACAAACAAATAAACAAAAAAAAAAAACAAAAAAACAAAAAAAAAAACGCTAGGTTAACGCAATATGATGGAATAGTGCAAAGCGGAGTGCAGCGAATTGTTCATTCTTTAGCTACTGTTGTGTAGGGTGTTGTATGTAACATGACTTCCTCATCAGGTGTATAATATATAGAGATTTAAAGGGCATACTTATTGAAAGTATGATCACTAATGCTCTGTTTGATGCGTTAGTACAATGTACAGAGATTTAACGGGTTTATTGAAACTATGGTTATAATTACTTTGCTTAATGCGTTAATACTGTTAATGTATTGCTGGTGCTACTTAGCGTATTATTATTTATTGTCAATCACATTTGAAGCAGGATGTAAAACGTCAGAGGGAGAGGAGTAAACAATAGAGTGCTATCTTCAGTTTCACTTGTGTCAATCACAAGTCGTCGCAGCTGAGCGACGAGCTTCGAGGCACACATATAGTACATGTTGCAACCTTGTGTCCCATTTAACAATTACTGTCATCTAAGAGTAAGACAGGCTATTGTCGATGGGCCCTTAAACACCGCACACACACACTCACACACACACTCACACACACTCACACACACTCACACTCACACACTCACACACACTCACACACACACTCACACACACTGACACACACTCAGTCACTCACTCACTCAGTCCCTTACTCATTCACTCAGTCACTCATTCACTCACTCACTCAGTCACTCACTCACTCAGTCACTCACTCACTCACTCACTCACTCACTCACTCACTCACTCAGTCACTCATTCACTCAGTCACTTACTCACTCACTCAGTCACTCATTCACTTACTCACTCGCTCACTCAGTCACTCACTCACTCAGTCACTTACTCACTCACTCATTCACTCACTCACTCAGTCACTCACTCACTCAGTCACTCACTCACTCAGTCACTCACTCAGTCAGTCACTCACTCAGTCATTCACTCAGTCATTCACTCACTCAGTCACTCACTCAGTCACTCAGTCACTCACTCAGTCACTCAATCACTCACTCACTCAGTCACTCTCACTCACTCAGTCACTCACTCAGTCACTCACTCACTCAGTCACTCATCACTCACTCAGCCACTCACTCAGTCACTCACTCAGTCACTCATTCACTCACTCAGTCACTCACTCACTCAGTCACTCACTCAGTCACTCACTCAGTCACTCACTCACTCAGTCACTCACTCATTCCCTCACTCACTCACTCACTCACTCACTCAGTCATCCACTCACTCAGTCACTCACTCATTGTCACTCACTCACGTATTGCCAACGAGTTCCAGTTATGCTGTTTGCATGACATGTAAACGTACACACTGCAGTATACAGTGAAGGCATGAGTAACACACGCATGCAAGAGCGCACGCGCACGCTCACACACACCTGAGTAAATTATTATGGAAGCAAATACTATAACTCATATGTTTTATAGTTTTTGGACAACAGAATAATGAATTAATATTCTTTGATAGGAAAGTTCCAACGTGCTCCCCTGTGCAGAAAAGTCTGTCGACGCCCATGCTAATCACAGTAATAATTATTGTATGCAAAGCATGTTTAATATGCACAAAATAGTAATAAGGGCGCATAAATTATTACCACCGCGTAGATGCAAAGAAACACCACTGTACCTACTTGTGGTATCCAACAAACTTTCGTCACTCGGCAAGAGAATGTAGGGTAGGTCAGGCAAGTTCAGTCGCTGCCTCTCCTCTCGTGCCCCAGCCGATTTAACAAATAAGTATATACCTGATTCTCTTAATATCAGTAATAATACAATGATCATAAAATATTATTTATTATTAACCCTTACAGCAAAGTAGAGTTTTTATAAATCAATAATGATTAGGGCGGCGTGAACTATTTTGGAGACGAAAAGGGGCGCAGGCCCAAAAAGATTGAGGATCACTTAGTTAAGGCATGATAACAACTATGGACGTAATTTAGATGGTACTTCGGCTTACTTTAGTGGGATAGTATGTCAAGTTTCCTCGAGTGACCAATTTTTGCAAGATGGATTTATAGCGGGGAAACACCGAATGGCCGGAATTCTCGATCCCCTTATTTAAATACAATGGACTTCTTCCACTGTGTGCGTTTGAATTCCTTGGTTTAAATGACTCATGTAACCTACGTTTAGTTCTGAAAGATGGCATCCACACATTTGACCAAATATGAAACAGTGCAGGAATCCTGAATAAAGTACATCAAAGGATGTGGCTTAAGGGAGGCATCGTATATTTCGAGCAATTTTTGTGACGTTAACAGCAACAGAATGAGATGACTCAGGTGGGAATCTCTGTGGCTCACTTTCGGGAGGTCGTGTATTCGATTCCCGTGGTCGACTTTCCAACTGCTCTGTCCTGGCAACGTTCCGACCACCCATAGGATCCATTCGCCTCATCTATCCCCGGGGGGGGGGGTTCCCAGTGAAGGGCTGAGGTACAAAAGATCGCCTTTCCGTCAAGGCGCTAAGTCCCCCTCCGCAAATTGCCAATAGTCATAGAGTCAATGTTAACAGTATCAGTTGAACATACCTACAATTATGTCGAGCAACGCCGAAACAAACAATAATTGATACAAATTTGCTAAAAGTCTAAGCTTAATTTACTAGAAAAGAGTTTGCTTAAATCAGTACAGGGAGCACTGAGCTAGCAGCAAGAGAGTGCAGACGTGTACCGAGAACGCTCCCGTGAGTAAGAGGAAAAAGGACGCAAAGGACATGGCCGACAAAGATACTACACACGAAATAATAGCAGAGCTGGGGGAAACAGGAAAAATACTAGCAATGGAAGACAGGACACAAGGAAATAAATGAGATGTAGTCGAGAAAGAAGAGGAAATACTTAAAAACATAGAAACGATAAAAAATAACTACAAAACGTCAAAGAGAAAAGAAGAAAATGGGAGGACAGAAGTAGGAAATTGGTATTTGTCGGAATAGAAGAATGGACGGACTTCGATCCAAGTTAAAAGGTAAAGGAAGTTTTGGAGAAGAAGCTACAGATGACCCCTAGTAACTATGCAATATGTGAAGCATTTACATTCGGAAGAAGAAATGGAAGAAGGAACATCCTAGCAAAATTTACAGGTACATAATTATACAACCTGCAACATACTGAAACAGACAAATAAACCAAAAGGAACAAACATCTTAAACAACAAAGATTTATCATGTGACCAAAGGCAGCAAATGAAGAAATTAATAGAACAGAGAAGACGAGTAAAAGGTGAGGGGAAACATACATAAAAGGTTTAAAATTATGGGCAGATGGACAAATTGCAGAGGAAAAGAATGAATTAACACACAAAGTAGCGGAAATTCAAGAAGTGACGAGTAAGGAAACACAGAAACTTAGGAAGTCAGTCGTATCGCATTTCCAAGAATTGCTGAGAGGGGAAAGACACGTCACCCCAAGGACAGTTGCGAGAGAGAAAAAAATAGGGGAAAATAGCAAACGACAAGGTGACAGAGAAGGAGAAGAGAGAAGCTATGATTGGTGACAATAATTCGACGGAGAAAAAAGATGGCAGCGGGGAATTGAAAATATTGTGAGCAGTCCAAACGACAGCGAGTGGAGGCGGACAAGCTATTGCAAGTTACTCAAACAAAAGGGCAATTCCAAAGTGGAGTAGAAACAAACCGTGAGGAAGAGGTGCGGTATGATCAGGTGGAATGGGAGGACAGTGAAACAGGCATTACGTATGGGGATAGATTAAAACGGGAGAAGGGCGAGCAGAAAGATCCAGCTCGTATTTGGAAAGATATTAAATCAAGAAAGTGGATATGGGATAATGAACATGTGTTAACATATAGGAAGCCGAAGAATAAAGGGAGGAAACTGATGTCTCACGCTATGTGACAAGAATAAGTGATCAAGTGAACTGTGTTCAGGGATGGAAATAAGAGTTTAGTGTTAATGCCAAGTAGACACGTTTAAACAGCGAAAGTTAAGTGAGGAAAGGAAGTTGTGATATAGAGCTAAGAAGAGAGTGAACAAGTGAGGTGTAGGAAATTATTAATCAGGAAACAAGAAAAATGAGGGAGAATATTAATTTTAGAATGGAATGGGTAATCTAAAATAGAAATGATTTTAGGGAAAAGTAAGTATAAGAGAATTTGGTACAAATGAGTGAATCAAAAAGACGTAATTTAATAAAGACAGGTTTGAACACGGTTAATTAACTGTAATTAAAGAATAAAGAACACACGTCAAAAATTATATGTAGAGAATGGCAGAGGGCTGTCCCATGACAGAGGGGCTAGGACTCAAGTTCATGGGCAGCCCAACAAGTGTATGCTTTGGTACTCAATAAGTTTATATTCAAATCAGTATAGATTTAGGAACCACAAAATGGTAATTCTGTGTATAATTTGTATTATTAACTTATTATACATCAATGACATTTTATTCCATTATTTTGGAAAACACCAGCATATTATACCACAATCCAAATGTAGAGTTTGTACATACACCACTTTGTCCTCAGCCATAGGTATCATGCAATTGTTTTCCTCCTGCGCTAAAAGCCTACCCATCCTTGGGTTATGAAACTACACTCGCTCTAGTATCGCTGAGCTACGAGTATAACGGAATGTATCGCCCTATTATAGAATTAAATTTAAAATATGGGCTCCATACTATATTATTAATTTCCTGTCCAAGCTAAGAAAATGGTAGAACTAGACTTTTAGCGTATTACTTTCTGTGATAGAATACAGCAACGAATTTCGCCGTTATTTGATTTCAGCTTCTCGGAGGGATTTGGGTAAGTGGATTTAAGTGGACTCAACCCACAATCTTATCTCTTCCTCTGCTTTTAGCTCCATTTGTTATCCACTTTCCTCTACGTCTCTGCCATCTTATCCTTACTTTCTTCCCTTTCTGCTTACTTTTACTACATTTGATGTGTTATCTTAACTCCAACTAGAGGGTTGTACAGACATGTACACAAACCGAATTTAGAAATATGCACTTTTGGGTTCGCCTCTCAGTTTCTTATCGTCTTACTGGCTCTAACAAGGGTTGAGGCGTAACTAGTGACCAATGACAGTTGCAATAAGGGGCTAGAGGTGTGGTGCTATAATAAGAACAAAGAAAGGTGGGGGAGGGGGAAGGGTGGATGCACCTTGCCTCTTAGAAAAACCACCTTCTGCTTTTCTTTAGATTTATCTCCAAATTCGTAATACTTATTGTGTAAAAGTTAGCAAATATTGCTTGAAATAAGCAGCATTTATTGTGTTAAACAATTCTGTGTTATAAGAAAAGCTTTAACTTTATCCTTAGAACAAAAAAACCTGTAAAGTTTAGCAGTAAACATAATGCAATATTACATTAAAAGATATAAGTATGTTTAATGTTTGTCTATTATATTGTATTATAACACAGCTTCTGCTTTCCAATGAAAGGTTTTTTGCTATATTTATGCAATAAACCGCCTTTTTGGGTGGTATTAATATTTAATTACATTTCTCTGCATTTGCACCCCTTCTAAAATTTGTCGATCTGTGTTACCAGCTTGTCACAGACCAATAATCTGGTCACGTGTAGCTTGTGATGTATACGGCATGCTGTGAATCAAACAACAGTTGAGCTTAATGAGTAACGATTTACTGAGCGATCAGAAAAAATGAATACTTTCCTTTCAGGCCGATGTGTCATTGGTTATAGGTAACTATGTCCAGCCTGTAGCATGAATAATGCTGTCATTGGAGAGGGGTGAAGAGAGGGAAAGAAGAAGTGGCAAGGCTTCGTTAAACAATTATTATACTTTTGCATTTTACTAAATTCGTTTTCTGTACGTCTCCAAAGAGTATCGTAAACCAGGACAACTTTGTGACAGTGGGTGCAACTTTGGGACACCGACGCCACATGACCATTGTTGTGCTCTACCAGAGAGCGGAAAATTACCAATGTGTTACTAGGTAGTGCTGTTCTCCGTCTCAGCTATCACCAAATTGTTCCTGCTGCCTAGTATACCTACCAATTGTGCGTAACCGAGCTTGTGGAAGCAAATTTGAGGAACTTGTTCAAACTTCGTGTTGGTGCAAGAAATCCACAAGTGCAGTGAACTTTAACGTTAGTTTATCCAAATATATGAAGCCTTGTAAACATTTTGTGAATGTGACATTCTAAAGTATGTCTGTTTGGTTGTACTTTTTCCTGAAAATAAGTAAAATGTGAATAAACGCATCACAACATTGTGACACAAAATGGCGGTGTATCGAAATTGCACTGTATTATTTAAACGCATTTATTTTCTTTATTTTCATAATTTTAAATTTAAATACTCTGTTTTAGGGTATAACATCCATAGAAAATCCGTATGAAAGATTGGATCGCGTCACTGTCAAAATTATACAGACGATAAACTGGAAGAAGCCCTGAATTAAATTGAATAAAATGAAATTTCCTTATGGAAAGTAGAGTGGCAAAGTTATTGGAAGCTTTTTTATTGTAAATAATGAGCGAGTGTATTATCCAGGAATAATAACAAAAGTTAATTAAAAAGGGACATTGATCAGCGTAATGGGACCAGTACGTCAACATTGGAGACGACTTATTAACAAAGATGAGATTTGGTACGAAAATAAGGAAAGCATGTGCAAACTAAATGTTCCAAGGAAGAGGGAAAGAGAGCAATTTTTGATCTCCCTGAAATAATCTAATTTAAAAATAAAAAAGACTTTTAGTGGCTTACTTCAACTTTTAGTCAATCTTTAGTACATTGTTCCTTTAAAAATGTTTGGTATATGTGGTGATTAAATAGTCCATCAATAAATATATTTAATGGTGTTATTGCATTTGTATATCCAGATTTTCTTATCCCTTTATCCTTAAATGGCCCAAACTATACATTTACGTGCCTATATGTGCAACATTGTCACAGACAATTACCTGCAGGAGTAATAGGAGAGTTTGTACTGTCACTAAGCTGCCCTACAAAAGAGTGTAACTTTGTGACACCAAACTTATCAAAAATGTATTATTTGTTTCTATATGTGATCATTGACGTTATGGTTTTCACGCATGCATAGATAGCTGAACCCATAATTAATGTTAAAGTTCTTAAAATTTCTACTCAGAAAAAATTATCAACAAAAAGCATTAAAAGTGTCACGAAGTGTCCTGGTTTACGGTATGCAACCTCGGTACCCTAGGTTTCTCGTCCAGATTTTCCACATTAAAAATCTTAGATGAACTGTTTTTAAGGAACTGGAAAATAGTCACTTTGGTTACGGAGTTTAGAATTAATGTACTGTGGAAACGATTCTCACTATCTGAAGTACTTTAAGTTTATTCATTTGACATTGAATAAACAGGCCTCATGCAAAATCCATTATTTATAGCCGCTAAAAGAGTCGTCATTTTTGTATGCTTTACACATATTGTAACTAGTTGTCATAGTTAACTTCAGATACTACGTATGTGTTCTTACATTCCTTCTTTTTAGTAATCTTCTTCAGCTGTTCCAAGTTAGAAGTTTATTGGCCATGGACAAATGCAAAGAAAACAGCTAGGGGAGCGAGGAGGAGCTGGGAGGAGCGAGGGGAGCAGAATCAATAACTGAGACAGGCATTAGAGCCACCATCAAAGAAAATTACAGTATCTAATGAAATGGTTTATTCAGATTACAGTGGTCAAAAATGAAGTTATTTTAACCGCCAGAGATGAAAGAAGATTTTTCTAGACCAACTTTCTTAGCTGAATTTGGAACTGTTCTCAGTTTTCTTCTATCACGTATAGTTTTTCAATTATAGCCAACAAATCACATTTTAAAGTAAATATATAATCTCAAATTTATTAATTTATGACCAACATACTTAATACAAAACTTAAAACCTAAATGTTTCCTATCAAAGTCGGCGCTCTGAATCCAAATTTGTTGCTAATATTTCCGCATAATTTCAAATTATTAATGTCCAAAACAATGTTACACTTTTGAAAAATATGTGAAAATGTACATATTATATTCCTTTGGCAAAAAGATCAAGAAAACTACTGTTTTCAACATTAATTTCATAGAGAACAGATGTAAACCCTGTGAAAGTTGTTCTTATTTCAGTTGTTCATAAATACGGAAAAATAAAGTCAGTTGTTCACAATTGGAAGCTAAACATGCTTACTATGGTCAATTGTCGTTTGTGTGACTTCTCTGCATCGTCATGATACAGCATCCATCAATAATCTGTCATCATTGCCTCATTCCAGAAACCCTGGTAACGGGTCTCCATCACTTTGATGTCCTGATGAAATCTTTCGCCCATTTCATCACTTACATCACCAAGGTTGGCTGGAAAAAAATCTAAATGGGAATCTAGGAAATGAATTTTCAGTGACATGAGAACACCCATTTCTTTATAAGCATGAAACAGTTCCAGCACTCCTTGTCTGTAGTCAGGTGACTTCGTTTTCCCAAGAAAATTCATGCAAACCCACTTGAAGCAATTCCAGGCTCTCAGTTCAATCTCATTTAATCTTTCCGGAAATTCCTCATCACGCAACTATTCCCTTATCTTTGGTCCCACAAACACGCCTTCCTTCAGTTTTGCGGTTGATATGAAACTAAACTTCTCTTTCAGGCATTCAAATCGAATTGAATTGAACTTTCCAAGAGTTTTTGCAAAACTTTTCACTAGTCCAAGCTTTATGTGGAGAGGGGGAAGTAGGTAGTACTTTTTCAGGATCAACCAGTGGGACGTACTTGACATTTTCTTCTCCTTGGTTGAAAGTGTTTCTTTGCTTCCAGTTATGTTTGACGTAATGTTCTTCTGTTTTGCGACTGTCCCATAGGCACAGGAAGCAGCAGAATTTTGTAATCTCTCCCTGCATTCCCAATAGCATGTCTAGAATTTTCAAATATCCACAGATATTCCACTGGTGGAAGTTGTAATTAATTACTTCTAACACCACACCCATGTCTTCATAACTTTCCTTTAGATGGACAGAATGGGCAATGGGTAGAGAAGGCTTCAGGATTCTATTATGTAGAAGAACCTCTTTGAAACTCTTCTGAGACATATCGATAAACGATCTCCAATCCGATGCACTGTACTTTTGTTTCAGTTCTTCAAACAGACCATTCACGTCATTACTGAATACCACTGGACCATCTAAAGAAAAATTTTTTTTCGCAAAACCTTGCTTCTTGTCCTGTAATGAGAAATCCTGATGTCCTTCTTGAGCACATTTTTCTTCTTCAGCCCAGATGCTGGTAGTTATGATTTGCCCTTTGAAAGTGAAAGGTCTCTAACGAGATCATTTAATTCGGACTGATTAAATTTCTGTGTTGCAGAAGTAGGAACGTCAGGAACAAAGTCAGGATCTAGGTCCACAGGATCATTATCAGTTCCAGTCAAGGGCTCTAATGACCTAGCTGTCGACGGGCCCTTGAACCCTAATCACCCACTCACTCAGTTTCAAGTCATGTTTCTTGGAGCCTGTCAAGTTCACTTTCTGGAGGAATAGGAACTGGAAGCAGGCCGTTATGTGGGACTGGTTGCATTGCTGATAAAAGATTTGGATATATAATTTTGTTTGTTCTTTGCTGACAATCCTTATTCACACAGCAAAAATAGCAGTCGTAGATGTGGTTCTTCGGTTTCCGCCAAATAATTGGTACATTGTTTGTTGTTTGTTTTATGGGTAGGGCGCTCAACTTCGAGGTCATCAGCGCCCTTAAAAGATTCATGGCAATAGCCAGATATAAATTTCACTCAAAAATAAAAATAGTAACAAGAAAAATATACACAAAAAGTAAAAAACAGTGGCAATAGCCAGATATGAAACAAGGTGATAAATAAGTCAAAAAGCATAAAAAGAGATATCTAAAATTTTAAATCCTCAAATGCTACACTCCAATAAAAACTTCAAAACTCTATCAACCGCTGTTTTGTCATCCGTCAAGACCTCTGCAAGTCTGGAAGGCAGCTGCAGAGAATCTCGAAGGTGCGCTAGAGAGGAAAACTCTAGCAGCACGATCATTGGTACACCAAATGACATCAAACCTTTTCTTTTCAGCACCCATTCCTTTAAACCTCTCACACGTGTCTTGCATATGATATGTGGGACCCAACTTCTTTCCTGATCGTCCAGTGGAATGCCGAAGTATAGCTGGTACAATTTCTCATGTGTTGAGGTAGTAGTACACCGCTGCCATTTAGGTGTAAATGAACCACATACGCAGCAAAAATAGTTGGAGTGATTGACACATTTTCAGGGCTTAGTAATGGGAGGCAATCTAAAAAAACGAAAAAGAAAAAATACTGATTTGGCTCTAATTTCTAAGACACACACACACACACACACACACACACACACACACACACACACACACACACACACACACAAACACACACACATACACACACACAAGTTGCAGGCTAAAATACGTATTTGTGTACCAAGTTTCCTGGTGACAACCATGACAAACAGACATTAAGGTGCACTCACCTTTTCTTTTTAAATTGAAGTCTAGTTGTATTCACATCAGCTGTATTTCAAATTTTCACGTACGCTATTATACACTGCTATTACTACACCACTAATAAAGGCACCTGTCAGTGTGATTGTTCTGACTGAAACTGAAGCACAGTAAAACGTAAATCGAAAATTACGGATAAACAGAAAACTGTACGTGATAGGAAGGAGATGAAATCAGCGCAATGAACTTCACATCTTACACCTATCAGATTTTCTGGCGCAAATTCTTTGTTGACCAGTGTTATTAGACACAACAAACTCTGTTTATTCAAGAAATATTTACCTATTTAGAAATGATATTAACATTATACACAGTTTTTTTCACAGTAGTTAACATCAGTACCTAGATATATCGCCTTCAGCAACAATGATTTCGTTATCCACAGCACCTACCAAGTTAAGAGAAAGAATGTCAATGGCAACTTGAATTTTCATATTTTCTAAAGTTTCCGGAGCTTTTTATCAAATAGGGCACCAAGCGGGATGGTTCAGACGGTAACGTTTGTGGCCCACATTCGGGAGGTCGTGGGTTCGATCCCCGAGGTTGACGTTCCTGACCCATGGGTTTCTTCGGAGGTTTCCCCCGGTCGCCAAGTGTATGCTGGGAAGGATTTCCATATCCTCCAAATTTCTTGTGCCTCCATTTTGTTACATACATCATTACATTTTACCCTTCATCCCGTTGGGTTTCTTTCAGGGTTGCAAGCATCGGCGAGCCACTGGTTTCTGGGCCCCTATGGGATAGGAAAAGCCCGAGGAGGGAGGGAGCAAGTCTCCACTGGGGTGCTTCTAATTGGGAAAATGTAGGGACCCTGCCACCTGTTCCACCTTGCAACGTTCCGGCCGCCCTAAGGACCCATTCGCATCATCCTTCCTCCCGGGGGGGGGGGTGTCTCGTGAGGGGCATAGGCATAAAAGATCGCCTTTTGGTCGAGATGCTAAGACCCCCTCCGCAGATTGTCATTGAATCAAGTAGGACCAGGATGAATCAAAGACAAATATTGTCCCTTTTTGGTCAAAATCATAGTTATTTTGTTAGCTTCTTTTTCAAATTTACACAAAGATGCACATATAAAAGCAAAATCTTTTTCTTTTATGTCTGTTTGGAACGCTGCGGTCACGCCGGATGGCAAAAATCATAGCCGAGGACACCACTATTTTAGCGCACTTGGTCAAATCTTGCAACAGAAGATTATCTTATTTTTCTTCTCCAGTTCGAAGCATGGGCCTAATGCCTGTTCCAACAATACGGGTGACCAAGGTCGTTAAAGACACGGACTCCTAAGCGATAGGACCGCGGTTCAAATCCAACCAGCATGTCCTCTCTGACTCATTTTTTTTTTTTCTTCCCAGAATTACTTGAGTCATAACTAGCAAATGCCGTCTATAGTGCCGTAAAACGTTAAACGCTGCAAAAACATGTCCGTTACATCTCCTGTTGCTCCTTCCATCTCATCCTGGGTCGTTCGACATCTCTCCTTCGTTTTAGTTGATAATGAAATGCAACCTTAGAGAATCTTAAATATCTGAACATGTTGCATCCATTCATTCTGATACTTTTCAATGTTACTATTTATTGAATACTTGTGCATCGTTTTCTTTACCTTAAGGTAAAGTCTGTGGACAGCGCAACTCGAAAACGAAAAGTCGGTTGACAACCAAAGTAGGTATTTAGGTTTAATGTCTTTTAAGGGTGCGACACGAAGATTTTGAAGAAGATAGCCCCACCCTAAACTACCCTTTACAAGAAAATTTTTTCGAAAATTTTGATTTTCTTGAAGATGGCTCTAACGATTTTGATTAAAATGTGGTATGTTTCAAACATTTTGATGACAAATGAAATGTATATCTTGAATTTTCTGGTTATAGCCCCTGTAGTCGTATTTACTCTAGACGAGTTTTACATAACTGGTAAAGCGTTAGAGATAGACCAAATCATACTATACAAAAAATGTAGATGTTGCTAAAATACACAACTTATATCTGAATAAATTTTCTTGTAGGGGAACGATTTCGGAGATATTCCTTGTTATGTGCGTGAGTTTTGGAAAACTTAAAACTGGAAACATCGTTGTTCATTTTTTTTATATGTTAAGTGTGCAAAAAGAGAGGTATCCATACGACGATGACCATGACCGCTGTAGGCAGGCTGAAAACAGCCCGAGGTGTGTCATGCGTGTACCTGCCCTGGCTTAACCACTGTATGACAGGATGTGGGGTTTTGCAGGGTGACGGGTGAAGTTTGGGTAGCAACTCTATGCTCCTCAGCGGCTGCTTTTCAGTGTGCAGCTTCCGTTGGGCGCTGCTGGTGTGTGAGTCCAAATATGGAGGTTTAACATTTTGAATTTTGACTCCAAGCTTCTCTTGGAAGGACTGTATGGGAGCTCAGCTTACGCTGTTGTTGGAGTAGCTCCTCTGTTACCAGGGGTGCCCGCAAGTCATGTGGAGAACCCGGTGTTGCACATGCGAGCGTTCTCTGGGATTATAGTCCCCAAGAGGCCTAACCAGGGCGCTCAGATGATGGTGTGGAATAAGGTAGTAACATACGTCGATAAAAAACGAGTTTTGTCTATATACCTACAGGATGGAAGGTACTGCTTCAGGGATTCTAAATGATGAGTGTAACAAATATGTCCAATACAATTACTGTCAATACAAAAAAATTTTAAAAAGTTGTATCAGATACTTGGAGCCATCTAGCTTCTTGACGAATGAATATAAATAATTTATTTTTTCACTTACTGTGACAATGCTGTAAAGACCTATTACCTTAATTCGAATGAATTTAGTCACAATATAATGTTCAAATATCTTGCAAAGTTTATTATTATTATTATTATTATTATTATTATTATTATTATTATTATTATTATTATTATTATTATTATTATTATTATTATTATTATTATTATTATTATTATTATTATTATTATTATTATTATTATTATTATTATTATTATTATTATTATTATTATTATTATTATTATTATTATTATTATTATTATTATTATTATTATTATTATTAACAATAACTTGTATTGTTAGGAAAATCTGTATCCCTTTATATCAGATTTGTTTTAACCCTAAAATACTTGGTTTCGATTGTTTCATTTTTCTGCTTGCTTAACTATGGAAAACGGAATGTTCATTATTACTTGAAGGAATACATGATGTTAGTAATATTGACACCTGTGAGGTATACCTACCTAACATTTCTATTCGTGTGCATGTGCTACTTTGTTTAGTTGAGAGGACAACGCCGACCTCGAAGCACATGCTGCTGGTATGTGCGAGGACTAACGCCATCAACTCAGCGTTGCCATCTACATTGCCGAAAAAAGGAACATTTTTACAAAACGATTAAACCTACCGAAACCAAATTTAGTATTTTATATTTCTTGACTCAATGACAACTTGCGGAGGAGAACCTAGCACCTCGACCGAGAGGAGATATTTTGTGTCTATGGCCCTCACGGGGCGCATCCCACCAGAAAGAATGAGGAGAATGGATCCTAAGGGTGGCCGGAACGTTGCCAAGACAAAGCAGGTGACAGGGTTCTACATTTTTCCAGTTAGAAGCACCCCGATTTTGGCTCATTTAGCTCCCCTCCCCCTTCTGGCTTATACCATCCCACGGGGGCCAGGAAACCAGAGGCTCGAATTCCAATCCGGGGGATGAGATTTCCAGAGTGCATTTGTTCCCCCTGCCAGGCTACTGTCGCGACGCTCACCGACGCTTCCAACCCTGAAAGAAACCTAACGGGATGACGGGTGAAATGACATGATTAATGTAATGAAATGGAGGGACAGGAAATTCGGAGGATATGGGAATCCTTCCCAGCATTCGCCTGGTGACTCGGGAAAACCTTCGATAAAACCCAAGGTCAGGAAAGTCGGCCACGGCGTTCGAACCCACGACTTCCCAAATGTGGGCCATAGAGGTTACCTTGTTTGTTACAATATTTGTCATTGTAGGTAGCTCTGGATTGTTGTGAAGCGTCTTGACTCCACATCAGCCTTACATTTTTGCATATGGTTTTGGTGTTCTATATATAAAGGTGCGGTTTTGTGCATGTTATGGCACTATAAAATAAGATCCTTGATCGTCGACTCCTCTTAATGGCAAAATTCAAGTAGATGAAGAAGTAAATACATGCAGTTTCAAGCTCTCGGAATATCAGATGGATCATGGATGATGCATCAGCTTTCAAAATCAGGAAGAAAGACCACATCATTCCACAGAGGTATGAGTATAAAAATTCAGTCTGAAAAAGTGAATACCGAAAGACAATGTAAACTGAGTTCTGTTTTATAACACATTGCTATTTAATAGTTTCGGAACATTTTGTATTTGCAAGCTTATTTTTTTTAATATTAGCAACATAAATAATTCAGGTGCTACCATTGATTTGCGTTAGTTCTTATAATATTAAGTTTATATTTAAAATATCTGCTATACGGTTGCATTCCTTATTTTTGCTTCAAATAAACAGACCAATTACAGATATTCAGTGTTTTGTTAACCCTGCCAATGTGCAACACTGATATGTGTAGCGGATAGTGGTTTAATGTCGTAACGAAACAAAACATATCGTCAGACTTTTTATAAAGAATTCATGGCGGTGTTCTTCGTAGTTCAGCAGAACGCAACTTAGGCAACTCGTGTTGGTTTCCATTTAGATCGCTTGTAATTTATAACATTTCGCCAATACATACCTACTAGCTAATGTGGATTCGGAAAGCTAGCAGAAGACTAATTTATTATTACTACGTTTCCATGCGGAATTGAACTCGATTTGAGTCCATTCCCATTTCCCCATTTCCATGTTGAATGCAATCCGGAAATGAGATCGCTTTGGATATGCAAGGCTGAAGCAGAAAAATTCGAGCATTTATGTTGGTCATTTGGTTTACTTTGGCGGACCTGTAAAAATATTTTTCTGGGTATTTAAGAAGGTTTTGAAGTTAATGAATGTGCTTGAGAAGAATAGATTTTGAGATTATAGAAACCATAAAAGTGACTTTGTTGTTTCCTTTTATTGCACCACTTACACTAAGAAAACAAAATGACGATAGTGCAGCGTGTTACAGCATTCAACGTTGATCAGCCGTAAAACTAAAGAGTCGCTAATCGCTGGCGGTGATATTGCACGATTTCGCAGTAAACAAAGTAATGATCACTTAGGACATTTTATTGCTTTTAATGAATATGGATTTTGCCGTAAAGCATGTTTTAACTGGAATTTCAAATCAGATTCTTGCAAATGACATCTGCGGCGGGCTGTGACTTGATTGATATACAGGATGGACGGGAAGTCATTACATTCCTTCTAATATAGGTAAGCTTCATAGAAGCATTACAAACAAAAAGGTGTTATGGTATTTTGTTCTTTGATCAGCCGATTTCAAAAAAATACATGGTTTTTGATCCAAATTGGATGCGTAATTCCACAAGAATGTTCGAAGGTAACAGTTTGTTACTTGTAAGATGAGCATAGTAACTTATTTCTGACATAGCTACGGTAGTAATTATGGGACATCACACAGGGTTTCGAAATTATCAATCACTTAAAAGACGTGAAGGAGCAGCTCCTAAAGACGTGTAGCATGTCGACAACGTTGCGTTGACGTTGGTCAGGGAATTGAACTGTTTTGTGAAAGCAAACATACCCTGCACTTTCACTTTCGCCCTAATGTTTTGGGAACTAACGCTTGTGATTGGCCTACGCCCGCACAGTAAACACAGAAGGACAAGGCAGGGTACGAGTTTGCTTTCAAGACGCACCGTTACGCTGTTTATGTACTGAGCTAGGGAAAGTAACCACCCACGCAATCTGCAGTGTTGCCAGATTGTTTTCGACAAAACTAAAATATCTCCATAGGAAATGGTCAGAGACGAAAACCTAAGATACTAAATGTGTTCCAAATACGGAGATCTAACACTGGTTTAAATTAATGTAATGACTTCCCTTCCACCCGGCATATTGTACTTAATTTGTTGGTACTTTACTATGGCGCATTGTTTATTATGAATATATTAGGTATAAGCTGTGGGTTGGATTTGCCTCGGCTATGAGTCTGCTCAGCAGTTGAACAACTATCTCTAGTCAGGAGTGGAGGGAAAGGAGGGAGCTAGTGTTCTGGCGCAAAAATGTACATATTGTGGAAATTTATTGTTGCTGCACATTCGGACACTCCGTAATTTATATAACACTTAAACCATAACTTTACACGGATTGTTGCGTTTGTAAATACAATGGATTCGCAATACTAGTGTTTCCACCACATCGCGGTACATGCGACCGCTTTCTGGGAATGCTAAAATCAGTGGCGTGTGGTGGAGGTATGGGCCAGGGTAAGCAATCTAAGTGTAAGTGGTTAAACGAAAATATGCTGATACATAGTACATGCAATTAAAAACATAAGTATCACTGTTATCCTGTACATTAGTTTGTAACAAAATATTGATGATTTACCTGGTCTTATTTGAAGCAGATCTGGATTCTCCTCCCATTCTTGGCAAAATCGTCAATCACAAGACCATAAAATTTGGGATGCTGTTATAGATTTACTAGAAGCTCCTTCTCTAGTGCTACCTAAGATAAGTTTGAAAGTCTTTCCTGTCCCTGAGTGTTGCGTGCATAATTTTTTATGGTTTTTAGTTTAAAAAAGCTACGTTCAACTGCAGCACTACGTGCTGGAATAGTTAACACTAACGCGCACAGTTTTGTCACTTCTGTTGACAAAACACGCTCTGTTCATCATTTTCTTTTATGAAGGCTAGAAAGATCATTCAGATTTATGATGCATATTTGGTGACAGAGAGTTGTGACTTCAACGTAACAAAGTCAAATACTATCCCATAGGACTCTTTTAGTGATTGAAAAGGTAATTCTGGAAAAGACGATCTGTATTTCTTGAAGTTCTTAAAATTTAACAATTCCAGAAAACACAGACTCAGTATTACCAAATCTTTCTCTTAGATGGAGTAGAAGCGTATCCAGAACCTCACAATACAAACGTTTGTGGTGCATTTTCCTATTCAAACCATCACTGCTGGTATGACGTGCATCACCAATGGCTTCTTCAACTTTGTCCCATCCATACTTCATCGACGGAATTGCGCTTCTCTTCTAAGGCCCTCTGAAATTCCGTAACTTTCCATAAGCAATATCCAATATCAGATGACTTTGCTTGGAGAATATCATACAGTGTTCGTGGTGGGGAATATTATAGCAAACATCTCTAACATAAATTTGAAGGTGAAATCCTCCATTGTGCTTAGAAACCATGTGCAGCAGTATAAGTATCTTGATCCCATTTCTCATCTGCATTTGCAATAGTTTCAAACAATGAAAAGAGTTATTTTCTGAATTCGTATATTCTTTCCACCAAACGAGAGTTGTAGCTCCAGCGCGTTTGTGAAACACGCGGTAATTTTCTGTGTATCATATTATCCAGGGCCTCAGTTCTCTTAGAAGACTTTGAAAAAAATGCTGCTATTCCATTAACAGTCATGAAGAATATCCTGCATTCTCGAATGTGTGAAACCGCCTGTGACAGAACTAGATTTAATCTATGGGCGAAACAGTGCATAAATAGAGCTTGGGGAAATGATCCTCGTACTTTTGCTTGAAGTCCATTTAAATGCCCCGCCTTAACAGCCGCGCCATCATATGTCTGAGCAACTAGCTTTTCCCCAGAGTCAAATTCATCCATGAGTTCCTTTACAGTTGTGTATAATGCATCAGCTGTCCGATTATCTGAAATATTTACAAAGCGGAGAAACCTTTCTTGAACGTCACCATCAGGTCCAACGAATCTCATTACTGCAGAAAGTTGGGATAAATTTGCAACATCTGTATTTTCATCCAAACTAATGGCAACAAAACTGGTCTCTTTGATTTCTCTCTTTATCTTCATTATTAGAACATTACTTATTGACTCAATTAAGTCGCTCTGGATCAGATTTGATAGCCCAGTAAACACTGTCCCCTGCTCCATGAATGTTCTTAACTTCTCGTCATACAGACAAAGCAGGTTTACAAGTTCTACATGATTCCCCTTGCTGCTGGATTCTGATGACTCATCGTGACCCCTAAATGCTAATTCCTGTCCCCCCCCCCCAAAAAAAAAAAAAAACAATATCAATTAGGCGTTTCATTACTTCTCTATTTTTTCTTACCAGTTCGTTGTACTGATTTTCCCTCACTTTCTTCTGAGTATTCAGTAAATGGTCAATTCTGGATTTGCCGAATGTTTTCAGCAGAATGATGGTTTAGAGACGAGTGCTAGTCAAATTGTATTTTTTAATTGCTTTATGGATGTTCCCCATGTCACTGAACCCGCTACTAGACCATACATTTTTTTCGTTAGCAAACAGAAGACAACACCAACAATAAAGGTTTTGTTTGTGCGGACAACCAGTAAGCCATTCATTAGTAATATATAGCTGTGAATTGATCTTACATAGCTTTTCATTGGAGTGGTAATGTTTAGGTCAGGCATTGGTGCACAACTTTTCTTCATAATTTCTAGAAGAAAAACTTGGTGAGATAATATTGCACACAATGGATCCATCTGCGTATGCAGTTCTGCTCTCCAAAGAAAGCAAAGATTCCATGTTTCCTCCCCTCTCCAAGCTGCAAGCACTAGTGTACGCACCGTTTGAAACTGCTTAGCTTGCTCTAGCATGGCACGCGTTAAACTATCTGAAACTCTATCATAAATCAACTGTTAATAATATGTCAGTGATATCGCACTTCTCATCGAATAATAAAACTAAACTTACTGCAAAAAGTCACTCGTTATTTATGTATTCGCTTGAAATACACTTATTAAACTGCGACAATGCTGGAAGGTCATTCGCTTAGACCCGCACTGAACACATGTGCTTCTCTTAAGCCGCGATGGCGCCCGAGCTGACCCGAAAACCTACGGAAACGAGTCCTCACGGACACCGTACATTATTGCACGCACGATTACACGTATTGAGAGCGTGTCGTTTTACAATAAAACGGAAATCTATATAGCGTTTCACTCTTAGAAGACAGAATGGAGTTAAATGGGACATCTCTGTCTCTATCTAGCGCATACAAGTTGCCATTAGCCGCGTCCTTTTCTACCCTCCCTCTGTTGCCAGATTCCTAATAGCATGGTATAAATATTCATTTGTTATAAATTTCAGGTTTGAACACATTATCCTATGCAGAATTTTTTTCTCTATCAGGCTATATCCTTTTCAGAGTCATTATACATTTCTATAGGTCCAAATTTCTTCAGAAAACGTTTTTTTTTTTTTTCAATAGAAGTCCGATATTTGCTGTTTCTACACTCATCACGCACTAACTAACAAACTAACTGCTAGAATGCATCTATATTTTTTTCTTAGGTAGAGTAAACTATAGTGCTACTACCTGCCTACTTTGAATTCTCTATGTTTACCCAGTTAAGTGTTATAATTTTTTAAACTAAATGTTTTCGGAAAATTTTATATATGTGCACTGCAAAAGTTACGCAGTGTGAAACTTGTTTGTTATTGAGTTTACATCAGGGAACCAGCGAGAACAAATGTTAAGGAAGGTTGGAGAAAGTTTTTAAAATAAACCAAAAGGCAGTAACCTCTTTCTTTTATCCAGTAAGTAAAAACAAAAGGTATTCATCTATTCAGCGTCAGGCCTGACACAGAAGATAGTATAAGGAGCAGCACTAGCATTAGTTCGAAAGAAGCCGTGTGTGTAACTGTGAGCTGTTATTGCGTTATTTGTTTAATATTTTTGTAAATATTTGTGGTTATGGAGGGGGAAGCTAGGAAGGGACGATATGTTGGTAAATAAAGAAGTAAGGAACGCCAAATAATTATGAATGTGTTAGATTATTTTTTAAGTAAAATGCGTGTAAGGCGGTAAAAGAAACAGCTAAGGCTATCGGGTGTTCAGAAGCAGTAGTGTGTATGATTAAAAAGGAACTAATGAAAGGACCTCTAAGAACGCCATCGAAAAAGAAAGCAAAAAGGGCGGGACTACACAAAACGCTAGGTTAACGCAATATGATTGAATAGTGCAAGGTGGAGTACGGCGAATTGTCCATTCTTTACTGTTTGCAAATATTCCACCCACGCTGAATATAATTTTGTCACAGTTCAACAGTGATGAGACACTACCAAATTTCTCAAGGGCCACTCTGATTTGGGGTTCGAATATGAAAGAAAGGGTAACAAGTGCATATTGATAGAAAGAGACGATATCGATATCATCAGATGGCGACATAAATATCTAAAGGACGTAAAAGGTTTAGGGACCAGGGGAAATCAATTGTTTATACAGACGAGTCATTTGTAAATTTAGGTCATACAGTAACAAAGACGTGGAGGGATACCAAAGTTAAAAGTGCCCGTCTCGTCAAGCAGCAATTGAAGGACTAAGTACAGGACTCAGGCCACCTCGAGTCGCTCGCGGAGAAAGATTCGCAACTAGTACATGTTGCAACACTGCGCTCCATTTAACGTGTACTGTCTTTTAAGGGTGAGACGCGCTATAGTTCAGGTCAACTCCAGTAGCCAAGCGCTTAACATACGAGTAGAATCAGAACGTGTTGCTTGGTAATATAATATAAATAATTTTGTAGCATTGTACAGGGTAAGCACTGCTTACCTTGCGTACATGGACCACACGCCACTGGCTAAAATACAAGTTCCTTCGTTGGTGTCTCTTTCTGCCCTCCCTAAACATCTTTCCAAGAATGACACCCGATACTTCTGTACCTGTTTTTAAGGATATATGTTTTATCTTAAGGGGCAGTTCCAAGGGGTGGACCCTCATTAACTTTGCCTTCTTAGACACACACACCCTTACCGGCCTCCCACGATGTGAGAAAGCTACGTTAACTATTCTGCCCTTATACCTATACATATGAGCTAATATAATGCTAAGTAATGTCACAAAAATTATCCTATTCAATAAATACCTTCACACATTTGTAAGTGTAATTACAATCAAACCTTTATTAATCATTACTTATACTGCAGCAACAGCGTTTAATACAATTGATAGCATGCATCCTTTTAGTAATCACAAAGAAAAATCTTTGGTCCTACACATGCTGTTAGCTGCTTCCGTGACACTATTCTGAACCCAAAAGGTGTAATCCAAGGCTCCAAACAATGAGTTCATTTTACTACCAGCTTGATTTGAGTTTTTTTTCCTTAAGACTTTCCTTTGTAAACAATGTGATAATTATAATACTATCCAATATTACAAAATTCATTTTCTGCATTCAACATTACGAGCTAAAAACAGTGGAACTCACATTTGATTTGGAAGCTCCTGACACTCATCACTAATCTCAAAATTTCCCTTCTTATAGTGGGCACGCTTATTGAGATGCCCAAAAAAGCAACCTATACATTTTCCCCCATTATGGTGCAGTTTGGTTATATTTTATGATATTCCATCCGTTAGGTTGCATTAGTGCCGCCAGCTGTTCCTAACATATAACCATGGTAAACCTACGGCCATAGCTGGTGTTATTGCATCTGTTATGTTGCCAACTGAGCCTGTAGTTTTCAAGCAAGTTCAGGAAAGTCAACCAATAGATTTTAAAATAACACGCTCATTAATATTTGGTGCTGGTTGCCAGGAGGCCACTGGTTGCCAGGCCAGCATCTTCAAGCTTAAGTGTTCTTCAGCTCAACTAGATCTTCAGCACCCGAATGTGGGAAAGAAGAAAGCGGCAAAGAGCAGCGCGTGCCGCCACGCCGGAGCCAGCTTCGCCACCAGAGCGTAGCATACAGAGCGAGAGCCATTACCAGCCAGTCCCGAGTCACCACCCATGGCTGAGTCTCCGCCGCGAGCAGTTGCGGAGGAGGCAGAACTCACGCCGCCAGAACCACCAGCATCGACGCCACCGCCACCAACCCAGCACCACCAACCGACGCCGCCACCGTCACCCACAACATCCTCCTGGCGGCATAGTGCAGCAGTGTGCGGAGTTCCACGGGATTTTCCGTGCCGCTACCTGCTGTCCGCCGCCAGGCAACTGTGGCATTCCATCATTAGGACCACGATAATCTACACAGACCGTGGCCCGACCATGATGGTTAGGCTGGAGTTTGCGGACCTGGGCGACCGGGAAGCTGCTTTGACAGCGGGGCTGCCCTTGTTAGGGCAACGCCTGCGCATCGAGGCCAGCAGAACGGATCGCCTGGTCCCTTGCCACCACTGCTGCCAGTTCGCCGCCGCTGGTACTGTGCCACCTGTAATGGCTTCGACCACTACACAGGCCAGGCACAGTGCCCACTCCATCCTCGTCGGATTCCACAAGGCAGCTTTGCACCACAACCACGACAGGACCATCTAGGTGCACCAAAAACCACTGGAGCAAGAACAGCTCCAGACACTCCAACACCGCCAAATACACCACCAGTCGCCGCAGTCAGTCAGGAGCTACGGGACGCGGTTCAGGACCTCCATGCAAAGTTATTGAACGTCATAGAAAGAGACCGGTTGCCATTGAAGAGACTCTCGCCTCCATCTCCGCTGCACCTTGCATCACAATTACGAAGAACATCGCAGAGGCTCTCGAGCCAATCAAGCAGAAGCTTCACCGGCTCGAGATCCCAACTGCCACCATCACCACCCGTGAGGCCGGGACTCAGACTAACCAAAGCAAGCAATCATCACCAGCTCAGCAACAACAACAATCACCCCAGTTCGCTCCAGGAAGAGCAAACTTCAGGGGCATCCACATTAATGACGGACGCCCCTGCACAGAGCTGCGTCGAGTCATGAAGTGCTCGAGACATCCCGAGTGACGCCAGGACTCACAACCATGATCATTCCAATCACCAATCACGACCATCCTCATCACCCACCATACACTTCGAGTACACCACTCACCACTATCACCAGGTCTAGCCACCAGGGGGCACTCAGGACTTAGGTCATGTTTGTCCTCTGGCACTTCAGCTACTTTCACTCGCTGTTACTGCCACTTGCAGGCAGCTTTCATCTTTCGCCACTGAATGCGCCGGTGCTTAATACGGTACTGCAGCATTGAGGTTTTGACCTCAAGACTTCCGGTGGGGTTTTTTAGTGAGTAGGTTACCCGGGTTCGAAGTCAGCGTAGGAGTCTTACACTCACATGCTTGCATGCGGTAAGAGCCTAAGTTGCCTTTTTCCGCACCCGAAAAAAAATCCTTGGATGCCAGTTTCTATTTGTGGTTTTGTCTCGAGTTGTTTTAGAGCATCGTGTACAGTTATAGTTACTGTTGTTATTTTTGTGTTCACAACACAGTAGCGCATTAAATAAACTGCGATATTTAACATTCGGAAGTGATATTGTCGAAATAGTGTTATTGCAGAAGAAGATTTGCTAAAGGTAAGTAACATACACCACGTGTTGTGCGATAACGATGTTCAAGCGTTATTATCGTTTGTTGCAACATGTTACTTTAACCATGCGATATTTCAGGTTACTGATAGTTTTTATTTTGATAAGCAACATTAATTTTATTTCCTTTAAAGGCTGTATATAAATATGAATAAGAGAACAAATAGTGAGGAAAACATTCTTCCAATGCAAAAAAAGATGTGTGCTTAACAGCAGTTTCCAGAAAGCAATTGTCCATATGTACCAAAAATTAAAAGCTGAAGCTGAAGAAGAAGAAGAAGAAGAAGAAGAAGAAAAAGAAGAAGTCTGTGTAAGTAAAGCAGCTCTCATGACAAGAGTTGCTAGTCTTTTAGGGGTAAGTAGAAAATATGTATGTTTCTCATACTTGCTGCACAATGAGTGCTTGAGAACCTCATGTATTCATTTAACAAAAACAGTTGTGTTTAATGTTAAACTTAAATTACCTGGGAAATTTAAGTAGCATTTATAGGTTGTCTGCTAGGGTAGCAACAAGTTTTAAATATATATTACATATATTACACATTTTATCATAATATATGGGAAAGCTGCATTAGGTTTCTTTGGTACATTTGTAGGAAAGGTATGTTTCAATTTTCAACTGGTGTTAAAAAAACCTAATATCTTTGTACTTATCTTTATTATAGTATGGATTTGGGGCAGTGCAAAGAGTTATGAAAATATTTGAGATGGTGGAGCCACCTGGGAAACATAAGAACCGACCTCGATCTGTAACTGGTATAGATGATCTTGCTAAGGAAGCTATTGAACGATTTATATATATGATAAACTGAATCATGGTAAGACACACTGTTTAGCATAGCTTGTTTATGGTTTTCAAGTACAAATATGTGATATTACACTCCTCTTTAATTTATGTGGAGGAAAAACAGTAACAGCTAAGCTTGTGCTAGAGCATGTAGAAGAGAATTATGAGACATATCTGTTTAGTGGTTCGCTGTCACCATTGAGAATAATTTTAAAGGAAATGGGTTTTAAGTGGACCAAGAAGAATTGCCTTGTAATTGTCAGAGAAACTCCAGGGATTCAGTTCAAGAGGTCTTGCTTTTTAAGAGAACATATGAGTAACCTGGAAAGTGAAAGACCAAAGCCTGTGGCAGTTCTGGATGAAACATGGAGTTTTATGAATGGTAAGCTTATAACAGTATTTATGATTAAATACATAGATAGTAGTACTTCGAAAACATTTTATATGGAGGTTTCACTCATGATAATTTGGTTATAGGGTCTGCAACATATTCATGGAGTTAACCTGAGGTTGTTCATGGTAAACCTCGGGGAGTCGTGCGTCGACCTGCTGAGGGGCAAAGATTGGTCATTATACATGCTGGAACAAAAGATGGCTTTATTCCTGGTAAAGTAGTTTTTGATGAGCTATATGCTGTTTCACAAGTATATTTTTGTTTTCCTTTTCTGCATTTTAATAGCATCTTATGTGTATTCTTTGTGTCAAAGGTGCTGATTTGACATTTTCCTCTAATCTGAAGACTGGACAAGATTATCATGGTGCAATGAACAGCAAAACTTTTCAGAAATGGTTGGAGAAGCAGCTTGTTACTAAATTGAGGAGTTTAGGACCCAGTCTAATTGTTATGGACAATGCATCATACCATAGTAAACTGCAGAACAGCAGCTAACATCAAAGTGGAGAAAAGATCAGTTAATGGTGCTTTTAATGCGTATGTATTTTAAGAAACAAGCAACGTTTATTGATCGTATTTATTGAGTATATAATATTTTCCTTTCTGTTTTCAGACCTGGTTGAAACAAAATGGAGTGCTAGTGCCAGACAGCGCAAACAAAAATGAATTGCATCAGTTATACAGAATGCATCAAGGCAACCTGAAACGGTATTTCTGTTTCTTTCATAATAAACTAAACTAAGCCCCGGCACAACAGCCCATGAAGAGTCACTCAGCCGCTGCGTCCCCCACCTCGGCCCACTACAGGCGTCATTGGTGGGGTGCAGTACTGAAGTGTGGTACTTGGTCAGTGTCCCGATCCCTCCCAGCCAGTTATGCAGTCTTCACGACCTGGGGTCGCTACTTTTCCATCAAGTAGCTCCTCAATTGGTCCCCCCCAGGACTAACGAGGCTGAGTGCATCCTGAGCCAGACCTCCCAGAGGGGATAAAATCCCCATACTGGTACCGGGGATCGAACCCGGCTCCTCCGCACCAGAGGTATTCTTTCATGTTATCAAGGTGAAATAATACCTACTATAGTTAAGACTTATAAGTTACAGAGTAATAAGTAATAAATATGTTTCAGATATGTCAGCGATGAAATATTGGTGAAAGAAGGTTATTCGGTTTTCAGGCTCCCCCTTTACCACTAGAGTTTGTGTGGTCAGTGACAAAGATTGTTATAATAAGTCAGTAGCTTCATGGCCAGGATATGAATTGGATCAAGCTAGGGCTGCATGGAAGGAAGCACCCAACCAAGTACAGAAACTGAATGATATTTGGTATTTTAAGTATAAGACTTACTTTAGTAACAATGTTTGAACTTTCACAATACTGTTATCATGATTCTAACTAAGCCAATATTTTAACAGGTAATACCAGAAATGTGGAGCAATGAAGTAAAGCACACAGAAAAGCTAATTATGAAGTACTACAATGACGAAATAAGTAATGCACCAGAGGTAGAGGAATTTGTGATTGACCTAAGAGACAGCGACGAGGATAGTTCAAATGAAGACGAAGAAGAAGAATTAGCCTTCCCTTTGTAATCAGTTGCTGGAACCTTAGGATTGCGATAAGATGTCTGTACTAAAGTTACATATCGCACTCAATAGTGTTCACATAAGAGCAATTTGGTATAGTATTTTATTGAATTAATTGCAGCAGAAAATTACACCGTATTTTACAGATTACTTCTACCAGCAATCCAAATGGAGGGCATAATCACAGATAATCACAGCTGGAGAGTATGAGGAGTTGACTGCACTACTGGTTCCAGAATGCGTGAAAACAAAGGTTACTGAAAGCATTAATGGAGTAGAAATAATAGCTTTAGTGCATATTGCTATGACATTTTACATATATGTATAACAGTTAGCTTTATAAAAAACAAAGCAATTTCGCTATATAAATTGTATTTTTTATTTCATCTTGCATATTGGTTATAACAGTATTAAAAATCAAGTAAAAGCTTTGTTTTTATCTGAAAGTATTACAGCTAAATTATGTATTTTACTCATGCTCATAGTCAAGTATTATTTATGCATTTAAATTATAGTTTTTAATTCATCTTGCATGTTGATCATTACAGTATTAAAAATAAAGTAAAACCTTTGTTTTTATCTGAAAGTAGTACAGTTAAATTATGTATTTTACTCATGTTCATTGTCAAGTATTATTTATGTATTTAAATTATACTTTTTAATTCGTCTTGCATGTTGATCATAACAGTATGAAAAATCAAGTAGGACCTTTGTTTTTATCTGAAAGTATTACAGTTAAATTATGTATTTTACTCATGTTCATTGTGGAATATTATTTATGCATACCCAAAATATAATGTTGCTGTGCATATAATTACAGTCTTGTTTACTGTTTTGTTTCATGTTCCTGAGAGCTGAGGACGAACTACAGTACATGAAGCTTGTCAACGGAGACTGCCAAATATTAGAAACTATTACTGTTGACTCTTAAAAACTTATTTGTGTATATTGCTTTAATGTACATATCAATGCTAAGATTCCTATAACCATCTTTATGTACATATTTCTTGTGTTTGTGTATATGAGACATGGCTGGACTGATTGTTATGAAATGTGTGTGTGATGAAGTTAATTTGAGAAGTTAATTCACAATTTTATCTCTTATAAAATATTTTTCTTTATATATTTCTTCTGGCCTTGTGTATGTAACTGAACTGCTCCTAACGGCTGGACTGATTGTTATGAAATGTGTGTGTGTGTGGTGAAGTTGATTTGAGAATGGTTATTGTACTGCAATCGGATTCTAGGATAATCTTGTTTTTATTTTGTTGGCTTCTCGCACATCACTTGCGTCACAGCTTAATGTTGTTATAACATTACAATTCTTATTTACTAAAATTGTGCGCTTATTGAGAATATTATACCATATTATTTATTGAAACAATGCTCCAAAGCCGGGGTCTCCAAACTGCGGCCCGCGGGCCAAATCCGGCCCTCCAGTGTGATCAATCCGGCCCGCGACTGCTAATGGTTTGTTGTTTTTTTAAGTCAACTGTGTCATGAATCGCAAATTTATTTATTTAATTTAATTCATCAATTACAAAATAAATTCTTACAAAATTGTTTGAGTCAGTCAAATATTGTTACAAATCAACGTAAATATTAACACACATAATACAATAATAATATTTACAAGAATATTTTGTCACATTAATTCTGGTGCTGTGATAAGTTAGATTGGAAGAAAAAAACTTAATGTTACTATGTTTTATTTAGTCTGTTTTATTTACTTGCTAGGTAAAGCTTAAGGACAAGTATAATAATAAAAAAATTAAACTTAAATAGTATAACTAACAAATAATTGGAATGAATCTCATTAACATTAGTGAACATCCCGGGGTTTCACCCTGGGGTAAAGAGTATGTAAACCAAAGTTTGGAATGTACACACACACACGCACACGCACGCACGCACACACACATACATGATATTTAGGATATATATCCTAAATATCAAACATTTTTATCCTGAAAATCCCTCAGGAACGGAAAAGCTAAACTAACGCGAATGAAACTGCGGGCTGTCCCCTTCTGAAAAATACTATTGCGATTTATGTAACTGTGATTTACCACTGTCAGTTGTGGACCAATTTTACTTGTACCAATTTATTAAGAAATATTTAAGACCCTCATCGGTTAACTTAGATCTGTAAACTGTGTACTTCATTTTGGAGAATGTTTTCTCACACAAGTAAGTTGTACCAAAAACAGAAAACAGCCCACGAGCAAATTTATGCAAATTAGCAAATTGTATCAGTGGAGGTTTTATAAAATTCCAATAAAGATGAGCTTTGATATTTGTTCTTAATTATATCACTGCACTGTAACTCAACAATTTCCATTTGAATTTCGGGGGCTAGGGTTTTAATGTCGGTATCAAACTGATTTTGAAAAATCTTAATTTCATTCGCAATGTCATCAAAGTCTGAGAAACGGGTATCAAAATTTATCTTCAAAGCACCCTTCATACACTGCATAGCTTTTATCTACTTCTCGAATAAAATCAACACCTGAGTAGTATCTGTCACATCCGTTGACTCATCCAAGGCCCGAGAAAACCACTCAAGATGCTCATTTTTGTCACACAGTTGAGATGATATATTTTCTGCGATGTCTTGTAGCCTCCGAGCCACGGTGTTTGCCGACAAACTAACAGTTTTAAATAAATTTACCTGTTCCGCACACATTTCTTCGGCTGCTGCAATTACGCATTCTTTGATCATTTCTCCATCGGTGAATGGTTTTCCACGTCTTGCGATTTCAAGAGCCACACGAAAGCTAGCACGAGTTGCAGCCTCTTGTTCAGGTTTGACTTTCGTTAAGAAGAAGGATTGCTGCGATTTCAATCTGCGCTGCAAAGTTTCAAATTTTTCTGCCCGCAAACTTCCTGTATATTTTGAGTAATTTTGCAAATTTTTCGTTTCATAATGACGTTTAATGTTATAATCTTTGAAAACGGTTATGGTTTCATTGCAAATCAAACATAGCGTCTTATTACAGGGCTCAATCACGAAATACTGATAGTTCCATTGATCTTTGAATGTTCTGCATTCACTATGTACTTTTCTAATCTTTTCCATTCTAGTAAATCACACACTAAAGCAAATCAAATCAAAATACTGTTAAGTATTGGCGTTGGTCGGTTCGAATATGTATTTTAAACGGGGTTACACACTACTTTATTTCACGATAGTTTCTTCCTTCCCAAGGCAGACTGACTGGAGGATCTCGCTGCCGGCTGCTAGCCATCTCGAAGTGAGTGTAATACACCAGAACGTTCTCGAAAGTACTACTAGCACCATCTGTTAGCGCTAGAGGAATCTACCACTACCTATTTCCGTTTTTGACAACTAGATGTCGTCAAGTGTCACGGTCGTAACAATAATACACAATTTGACTAGCCTAAAATTACAGATAATGGCAGGAAAAATTAAAACGGTTCTGGCCCTCGTAACTTTCTGCAGTAATCAATACGGTCCAAAGGCTGGAAAGTTTGGAGACCCCTGCTCTAAAGTATAATTAGAAATATAGCTTGTTAAAATTTGTAAGGTGCAGTATTGAAGTGAGCATTTTACAGGTTTTTCATGAATTTTTATGATATTTACATGTGCATTCAATAAGAGCCAACTTTACCTACAAATTTAAATTGTCAGTTCTCATTTATTCTATGCAATTTGCGAAATATTGAATGGCTCATTGATTTGTCACACTAATATTCATATTAATGAAATTGCATCCATATTCTTGCTAGTTTTAGCTTAAATAAGTTACTGTATTGTGCACGAGAAGGAAATATTGGTCGATGTACACAAATAGTCCATATTAGTCCGTTAAACAGAATGACATGAGATCAATCGACGGGATGGCTTGTTCAAGGACTGACAGATCATCAAGTTTGCTCGTTTACACCCCTCAGGGATTAACTAAAAATATTGTTCATCAAATCGAATTAAGATACAAATAAAAACAAATTTTATTCCTGTTCATATTAGGATTAAAATATATTTACTCATTTTTGTACATTAAAATACATATACCTGTCATTAACATGATTGGATATTTTTCTTTCTTAATTTTATTCAAGTCAGTTTTAAGTTTTTACTGAACACATTTAAGTATATAGTATGCAGATACACTCACACAAAATTGATAAGTCGAGTTGTGATAACTGCATGCTTGGTGGTGTCCAATATTTTAAAAATGTCTTTTAACTTATTTGTCGTTAAAACAGTCCAAACAATTTATAGTTTATTTTAAAAATTTGTATAATTTTTGGGTTTACAACGTTTGCACAGGATGTCTTTTGGGTCCGCTAGTTTACTATAAGTTTGCTTTGTGATATTTTTCCACCGTTAAATTAGATAAGTAGTGAGTATTGTCACATCAAATTACTTGCCAATGGAGCCTGCCAGATATTAGAAGCTAGTGCTATGCAGTGCTACAAAAATTATTTGTGTATATTGTGTTAATGTACATAATTAAGATTCCTGTAACCATTTAGCTTAAGTTGGTTTTGTGATTTTTTCTACCGTTAAATTAGGTTCTGAATATTGTCACAATAAATTACTGTTGCATTTGCAAAATAATACTTTCATCTGAACATCCTCTGTAATGATTGGCCATAGTTTATTACAATAGAATATTTATTAAAATAATTGTTAATGATTGGTCAAGATTGTTATTTTTTTCCAGTCCTTGTGTGTGTAGTGTTTAACGCCCGCTTTTACTACTACGGCACCACAGGTGGTGACACTGATGATACATGGAATGAAGATGGAGCACCGGTGGAATGAGATGGCGGGGGAAACCGGAGAACCCGGAGAAAACCCGCCCAGACGCCGCTTCGTCCACCACAAATACCACATGCGGGTCCCTGGGATCGAACCCGGGCCGCCTAGGTTTTCCAGTCCTTTATTTCCTAGCTAATAAAGTATAACATGTGGTGTACCGTTTTGTGCTGTGTGTTCACTTTGCAAGAATAGCTGCATTTATCCTCATTGTTCCCAATGTATTTCATTTGAAGCTTACATGGCAAAAGAAAATTAACCTGCAAACTTTCTTTATGATGAAAGAATCAGCTCAGTCATAGTGGATAGAAGAGATAGTGTGAGCCTTTCGGGAATTACTATGGTTCGCTCGCAAGATGGCACTGGTGTTGCGGTCGCTTCACTTTAGTTCACGAATGCATGGTGAAAATGGGTTTCATATTATCAGTTAGCATTTGAAATACCTAAAATCGTAAGCAGGAATATTCGAAACACTGTTTTGAAACATCGTCTTTCCTTGACACAAAATATAGGATGGTATTTTACAATAATGGGTATTATAATTAACGAAGAACAATGGAAATTATCTGCTTACATGAATTTACGCTGAAAAATTAAACCATAATGCAAATTATGTACGTTATGTATATAAAATATCGAAACTCACCGTGGAATTAGATGTTGGAGACCTTGGAGAGTTTACGTGTTGATTTTGCTGACTTCGATGACGTCATTTCTCTACTGATTTCCGGGGCTCTAATGACCTAGCTGTCGACGGGCCCTTAAACCCTAATCACTCACTCACTCACTCTACTGATTTCCTTGGTACGAAAAAAGAAGCGACACTTCATGTAATGTAGTGTTAACTTTCCAACTAAATCCAGTTTGTGTTCCACGCAACATCCTATTCCACTGGGTCCTAATATGATTTCGTCTATGTTCTCTAAGCACTCGTAAAATATATCACCCCACAAACCTTCAGACGAGCACATTTGCTTCTCTAAAATAGCCTCGACTTGCAAAAGAATATTAACCACACATTCAGAGGGGTAGGTTAAATACCGACAATTTTTTAGGGTGTCATAGTATTTTATTGTAGTGAAAGTGGAAGCTAATATATCAGAGGGTAGATCGGTGGACAGAGTAGAGGCACAGGCTTTACAAGTAAGTTTTTCGAGCATCTTTTTTACTATATAACCCCCTAAGTTGTGTACTAAGCATCTTTTAGAAATATTGTCCTCATAGAGTTCGGAAACTTCACTTTCCAGTCAAGTATATTAGTTTTGTTCTTTATTTTGTTTCCAACAAAATCCAACAGCTCACGGCTTTTTTGCTCAGTTTGTTTTGCCAATATACGAATTTGATTCATAAAAGATGTAAGTGGTGGCTCCACTTTATTCTCACAATTAGCAGCATTTGACAGTGCAAGTTTTACAGGGACATACACAGCCTGTAGCATATGTAAATGTAAAAAGTCAACTGTGGAAGGATGGTCATCACAGCTTAAAGAACGCATAATTCCAAAGTGCCGTTCAAGGGGGTCTAGATTGAATTTTGCTGTTAAAACGTATGCAAATCCTTTATTCCAGAAATACTCGGACACTTCCAAAGTACTTTTTAAGGTGACTCTAAGAGATTCCATTGTTCTAGTTGAGCAGAATGTGTTATTTTCAGACGTTATTATGCGAAAGAAATCTTTTAGTACTCTGTGAGGTTGCGAATTTTTATAGAGTGTTTTAATTGGAACTGTAGAGTTTAACGCATCTACAAGATTATTTACATCTCTTGTGAATAGTTCAGCATTTTCGCTTCCCTTAAATTTTTCAAAATTAATTTTCCTGAAGAAGTCAATGCCATTTGCAGTGCTATTACTGAACAATTGAAAACACATCCTCACATTCATTTTCTGAAAAGAGGTGGGGTCTATGTGGGATGAGGTCAATTTCGGGCAAACTCTAAGACCAGAAAATTTAGGAGAAGTGTTAGCTTCATAAATATATCTATAAAAATTATATTGGATGCTCTTATTTCTGTATAAGACATCCACCTTATCATGAAAATAATTTCTCATGCATTTTATTATGTGGACGCAATCTGAAAAAGCCCACATTCTTCTTTTGTCATCAAGTGGGTGCTGTACATTTTCACATGTTACTCCTATTCCTAAATTTTTCCATACTTTTTTGTTTGATTGACTTCCATCACTAGTGAAACCAACAATTTTTGTCCCTGAGTTTTCTAACTGGATAATTACTTCTATAAGGAGCTTAGCTAAAGCGCGTCTCACCCTTAAAAGACAGTACACGTTAAATGGAGCGCAGTGTTGCAACATGTACTAGTTGCGAATCTTTCTCCGCGAGCGACTCGAGGTGGCCTGAGTCCTGTACTAAGTCCTTCAATTGCTGCTTGACGAGACGGGCACTTTTAACTTTGGTATCCCTCCACGTCTTTGTTACTGTATGACCTAAATTTACAAATGACTCGTCTGTATAAACAATTGATTTCCCCTGGTCCCTAAACCTTTTACGTCCTTTAGATATTTATGTCACCATCTGATGATATCGATATCGTCTCTTTCTATTAATATGCACTTGTTACCCTTTCTTTCATATTCGAATCCCAAATCAGAGTGGCCCTTGAGAAATTTGGTAGGGTCTCATCACTGTTGAACTGTGACAAAATTATATTCAGCGTGGGTGGAATATTTGTAAACAGTAAAGAATGAACAATTCGCCGCACTCCACCTTGCACTATTCAATCATATTGCGTTAACCTAGCGTTTTGTGTAGTCCTGCCCTTTTTGCTTTCTTTTTCGATGGCGTTCTTAGAGGTCCTTTCATTAGTTCCTTTTTAATCATACACACTACTGCTTCTGAACACCCGATAGCTTTAGCTGTTTCTTTTACCGCCTTACTTACACGCATTTTACTTAAAAAATAATCTAACACATTCATAATTATTTGGCGTTCCTTACTTCTTTATTTACCAACATATCGTCCCTTCCTAGCTTCCCCCTCCATAACTACAAATATTTACAAAAATATTAAACAAATAACGCAATAACAGCTCACAGTTACACACACGGCTTCTTTCGAACTAATGCTAGTGCTGCTCCTAATACTATATTCTGTGTCAGGCCTGACGCTGAATAGATGAATACCTTTTGTTTGCCTTACTGGATAAAAGAAAGAGGTTACTGCCTTTTGGTTTATTTTAAAAACTTTCTCCAACTTTCCTCAACATTTGTTCTCGCTGGTTCCCTGATGTAAACTCAATAACAAAAAAGTTTCACACTGCGTAACTTTTGCAGTGCACATATATAAAATTTTTCGAAAACATTTAGTTTAAAAAATTATAACACTTAACTGGGTAAACATAGAGAATTCAAAGTAGGCAGGTAGTAGCACTATAGTTTACTCTACCTAAGAAAAAAATATAGATGCATTCTAGCAGTTAGTTTGTTAGTTAGTGCGTGATGAGTGTAGAAACAGCAAATATCGGACTTCTATTGAAAAAAACGTTTTCTGAAGAAATTTGGACCTATAGAAATGTATAATGACTCTGAAAATGATATAGCCTGATAGAGAAAAAAATTCTGCATAGGATAATGTGTTCAAACCTGAAATGTATAACAAATGAATATTTATACCATGCTATTAGGAATCTGGCAACAGAGCGAGGGTAGAAAAGGACGCGGCTAATGGCAACTTGTATGCGCTAGATAGAGACAGAGGTGTCCCATTTAACTTCATACTGTCTTCTAAGAGTGAAACGCTATATAGTATTAAGTATATCACCGGGTGTAACATTTCTACTTGGGTAAATCGCTACTGGTTGACTCTAATTATGTAATAAGGGAACAAACATAAAAACTAAAGCATGGTTAGCCATATAATTTTTCTGATTGTCAGGAGTGTGTTCACCTAGATTCCCGAATCCGTCAACTTTTAGTGAGCTAGCATTCAACCTAACTTCTTCTCTTAATTTGACTTCATCAAATATTACAACTCCAAGACGTCTGTTTTCATCTTCTTCTTGACTGAATGTAGTAGAAATCGCATTTAGAGCATTGCTACTTATACCATATGTGCACTTTATCCCTATAGATAATTTCCTTAAATGGGCTTCAGAAGGCAGGGGCAGCAGTTCATGTGTTAAGCAATGTCTATAACCTTTAGGGCTTTTAATTTTAAATAGCAAGCTTTCTAATAGAAATTTATTGGTGTAACGCATCGTCTTCGAGCTCGTCTGACATTTGTTAAGCATTTTATCTAGAACCAGCTTTTGTTTTTTACTTAAACAATTTAAATTGCGTTTATGTTCGCAACAATTAGTAGCGAATTTCTTTTCTACTATTTTTAATTTAGCCCTCTCTTTAGATAGCAGGATTTTAGTTCTAACTAAATTTCTATTGAGGTTTCTAATTCTTTTCTTCAGTGCAGCAATTTCATTATTGACACTTGTGTTTGTGACCTTGGAGGAATTAGAACTGTTTTCTGTGATTCCTCATTGTTGAAGGACGGTGCGTTTGAAATAAGAACTGGTTGACTGGATCCTGCATCTGGTAATTTACTGATTGTTGAATATTGCTTTTTCAGTAATTTTGTCTCTGTTTTGTGGAGATTTTCGGGATTTATGCATTGTAGTTAAGTACCTGGGTAAATTAGGAAATATACAGGGAATTTCACCTGGCTTTAACCGCCATTTAATTCTAGGGATTTCAACTAGTTTTCCATGCACAACGAATGACTCAACTTTCACTAAGAAGTCCTTTGGAAATGTTTGTCGCAAATACTAGATTTAACAGATAATTTAGTATCTTTCCTAGGAATAGACTTTTCCCATTTGTAAAACAGATGTTTATCTTTAGGAGGAGTAAAAAATGTCTAGCTTCTGAGCAGTTTCTGTATCCTGAACGATACCCGGGTACAAAACAAGTTGGCATTTTTAATCTATTATTGATGTTGCTTGAAACTTACGTTTTGAAGAACACACACATTTATGTACAGCAATTTCACAAGTATGTACCTAATTACTCACAACACGCAACGCATACGTATAAATTATTTATGTCTGTACTTCCGAATCACATACTAGGCAGTTCGGCCGCATTTTGAGGCGATTGCGATCGCCACGCCGCAGTTTCCGTCAGTTGCCACGGGACCACGGATCATGCAATAAACTAGCGGGAGAACTCACACTTTCTCTTCTATCCGCTATGGCCCAGTCATCAAAATCATGTTAAATTTCTATTTCCAAGACTATCACTTAACGACTAAAAGATTTCCCTCTGTAGTTAGTTCCCATGTTGTTTATCATGTATTATGATTTAATTCCTCCTAAGACTTCTTGAAATATTTAATTAGCTTTCTTTTATCTTCCAACCTGTGGAATTGTGCAATATATAAGTTATCGAGTATGAACTTATACCTCTTTATCAGCGGTGATAATATGTAAATAACCCTGTGAAATTCCAAAGCCATAATCCAGACTGTGCTTAAATTAAATACTGTGTGTTTTTTGACTTGTTTTTATAGCAAAGTAGTGGTGCACCAGTTCTAATTCTTCCAGTACAGCATTGTTATAAAGTGATTTGCTGTGATAATGGCTAAAAGCAATTAAAAGAGTAGAAGGTTCTCTTAGTGACAAGAAAAATACTAGACCGGCATTAAATAATGAAGAAACTGACAGAAATAGCTAATTTAGATAGTCCTAGTCTTAGTTGCAGCTTTATCAATGTCCAAATACCTAAGAAGAACTGACAGTAACAAATAGTGATAATAGTAAGAGTATTTAGAAAGGCAAAATTGCAGTCAATATATAAATGATAATCTTTTCAGTAGTAAAGGAGTTAAAAGTTTAAGAAACGGGTCACAGTCCCAAAAACTTCATCTCTACAAGGAACAACTTTAGGCTAGTTCATTCTATCATCAGTTTTATAATTTCAGTTTTTGTCACTGAACTGTTCTTTCATTGTAGAAGTGAAGTACAACCTTCTTTATAGAGAAATCATTCAATTTCTTTGGTGTTAAAATACGAAGAATTCATACTTTAATGGGCAAACAATATGTATCCCTTTGACTGATTGATGGTTTCAGTATAAATATAGCTTATTGCACCTTAAACGATTTGATTTGTGCATGATAACATCGTGTATTGTAGGTCACACCTTTATTAAAATGCGCCTTGAAAACCTTGTCCTGCTTCCCTGAGGTTAGTAATTGTTTGTAATTTGCATTGTAGGTTGGTAGTACTGCTCTTTGGTGTGCTGCTCAGTGCAATTTAGTGTAAAGTCGGCCATATTGAATTCTTGGTGACTGCCAATAAAATGTGCCTACTACACACCATTTAGTATTTCAAACCCATTACTACCACTTTATAACACCTCTTGTTATCACTTGAAATCTATGGATCATCGTTTGGGTAGCCAGGTTATAAATTCCTTCCATATATGTCAAAGAGTCCCTATTTCGTATAGTTTTATTCAAGAAAAGTAAAGTTTTATGCTTTGTTTCCTCTATGATTGAGAGAAAAATGATTCTGAATCTCTTAAAGATATGCACTTATTCTTTCGCACATATAATTATCTCTCTCGTTCAGTTGCAGTAAGTTATTGAAAAGGTAACCTGGTATCATAAAGCCTGTCTGTCTGTCTGTCTGTCTGTCTGTCTGTCTCTCTCTCTCTCTCTCTCTCTCTCACTCACACACACACACACACACACAGACACAGAGGCGTACACATACGCATAAAAACACACATTTTTAAACATAAAACAATGCTCCTTATCATGATGATTTTAAAAAATGGGAAGAAAAACAACTCTTTTAAATACATGTAAACAAAAATCACTCCAAGAACATGAAGAAACCAATGCATCCTTTCTAATGATACATTTCTAACCTATACCTCACTCAAATATAATTTAACACAACATAAACATAAACGTTTTCTTTTAGCCTATCTATTGACAATATAATATTGCAGTCACGTGTAGGGCAACACCACCGAATATGTTTAGTAACACATTTGTTTTACTTTGATGCAGAAAATCAGAAAAGGGTACTTCTTATTCTTTATTGAAAGGCATAAATACTTTAATCCATCCATAAACATCAATAATTTAAACACAATTATTGCAACATTTTAAGTAAAGGTATATGTAGATGCACTCAAACATTATGTGCATGATTAAACTTTTAAATAATGAACACTATATTCTTTAAGGACTTATTTAGGCTGCTGCAGCTATCTCAATTTTTTTTTTTTTTTTTTCATATTTTGTTGATATAACCATGCTATACATATCTACGTTGAGCATGATACGTAATTGATTTTAGATAAGCCTCATAAAGTTTGCTTACAAAGTGAGGATCAGTTTCCATAAGATAGTTGAATGCCCCCATAAGCTGAAATTTTGTCAATGGTTGTAGACTATCAGGAATTAAACTATCACCCTGCAGATGTGATCTACTTACACCTGAAGTAGGTGATGTGGGCCACACTTCTGGTTCAGCGCCTGGTGTTACACTTGCGTTGCTTACACCCTGCATGTTTAATCTGGATGCCATTTCCCTGGCTGAATATGTAAACATATACGGTGGTATCAGTAAAGGTTTTTCAGTAGTTTCCATTCCTCCACGGGAAGAAATAAGAAATTGTCGCTGATCTGAAGAACCAACTTCCATTACCATACTGCTTGAGGACTCCGCCTGTCCAAAGAATGATGTTGGTGATGTTATTTGTAAAAAGCTCATCTGATTCTTCTCCATCAGTAGTCGATATATTAGAAGATGACAGAGGTGATGCTATTGATAGTTGCTCTGCTGTTTTTCGATATGTTCCACACTATGAACTGGGTTAGACACAAGACGCTGTAGAAAGGGTTTTAGACTATTCTCTCCTGCTGTAGCAACTAGTTCAGCGCCAGGTGTTATAATATGTTGATGACTAAACATTCCTCCATCCTGTGCAATTCTATCAGCACCAAACTGGAAAGCACCACTGCTAGCTCTGGTAAACAATTCTGCAACACCTTGAGGCATTTCTGGTTTGAACTTCCAGTTTTCAACTTGGTAATACTCAGAGTTAAGATCTTCTTGGCCGCTGCTTAACATAGCAAACATATCCACACTTGGTTCACTTTCGGAAGGTGGTATATACTCCATTGCTCTCCTATTCTGCATTTTCTTGCCCATTTCATATTGTTTAACAAGATTGTTAAGCACACCTGCTATTCGAGAATAAAACCGCATGCCAAATATTCTGCAACTTGCATTCCGAAACAGAAGAAATGGCTCTTCTTCATATAGGTCAAGCCCTGGAATAACAGGTTCCACTAAGTTGGCGGGATTTAGTCTATTCAGTACAAGCATACAATGATATGGTTCTTGGCTTCTATTATACACGAATAAGGCACCTTCAATCTCAGCTCTTGCCCACTCCATGCTTTCAATGCTGACTGTATAAGACGCTACGTGTGCCGCCATATCTACTATATCTATTTCATGTGGATCTAGTCTTCTTATCGCAGGCAAACTTATTGGCGATTCCGTTCCCTCGGCCATTTCACATGAGATTTAACAGCAATAGCCAATTCTTTATAAGCTCGTCGCTTAAGGCTAGTTTTGAAGTTACTCTTTTTATATATTACAACAAACACAAGAATTACAAACAATACGGTGAATTCAAAACACAAGGTTGACAACTTTAGCACTTCAAAAAACATACACAACGCTATAAACACAAGAATCGGAGTGTGATAGTGCGTCCATAAACCCCAAGCAACAACAACACAATAAAGGCAACTTAAGCACTAAAAATGTATACAATACTGGAAATTCGAGATAGACATTTAATTAATTGTACGAATATCTTTGTAGATATGTTTATAATTTATTTAAATCTAAATGAACAATAATTTTGTTGGGCTGAAGTTTTAGTGCCTTTATATATATTTTATAATTCAAGTACAACACACACAGATCATTAAATTGTACACAATAGGTAACTAGCTAAAACAACTGAACAAACAAAACAATGTTGATAGAGTCTTCTTCTTCTTCTTCTTCTTCTTCTTCTTCTTCTTCTTCTTCTTCTTCTTCTTCTTCTTCTTTTAATGTTTTATTTTAAGTCGCTTGACTGCAGATGTCTTACTGCCACAGATATAGATTTAAATACATGTTACAATTTTGATAACAATATTTTAAATTACAATTCGGTTCCGATGGCAGATGTGATGATATCCTCTCTGGCAATGTGTATGTCTTCCGAAGATTTACTTTTCTTCTTCTTCTTCTTCTTCCTCTTGTTCTTGTTGTTGTTCTTCTTCATCTTCTTCTTCTTCTTCTTCTTCTTCTTCTTCTTCTTCTCCTTCTTCTTCACGAGATACCATATCCAGGCGAGGGTTACTTCTCACCTTACTCCTCCGCAGTACAACACACAACCATGAACAACCGTAGGTCCATAACAGTGATGATACCAGACTGAGCTATCCCAGAGCGAGCTATACCGGAGGCAACCTTCGCACAGCTAGAAGTAGTACTCGCCACCACTACTCCACTACCAGCTTTCTGCAAGGAAGATCCGGCAACCTGGCTTCTGCAAACGGAGGGAATCTTCACGACATAGCATCAACGCCACTACCGCTTCCATAGAATGGTAGGGTAGTTCCCTCGAGAGATAATGGTGTAGGGTGCAGACCTGGTGACCAGTCTAGAAAAACAGCTCTATCAAGCTCTCAAGCAGCGCTTACTTGAGATACACGCCCCGACAAACTAACAGCAACTACGATAACTACTTGAGGATACGCAGCTAGGTGACCAGAAACCTTCCCAGCTGCTAAGAACCATGCGACATGAGGCCGGCACTATTATACAGGCGGAACCACTGCGCCTACTATGGCTAAGCAAACTCCCAAAGCCAGCTTAATCCATATTGGCAGCGTGGGTCGACGAACCCCTCGACAAGCTGTGTTATGGTGCAAAGTTGGCCCGGATTGCAGGTAGATCCATGAAACGAGACACGGGAAGCATCCCAGAAGTACACAAGAAACACCTTCCGAGTGGCAAGCTCAGATTGAGGCTTTAACCAACAGGCTAAAGACACTTGAAGGAAGAAACTCCATACAACCGCCTACAACTCGACGAAACATCAGCAGACAATCCAGCAACATCTGCCGGTACAGCAATGGAAAAAATGACAGCGCATTAGAAGAGGAGATTATTTTTAAGTTTCACGTCGTATAGCATTGCGGTTTACAATATTGCAACATGCCGTTGACTTCATTCATAGTCTGAGCCATATGTTATCGTCTATGGGACACTCAAATAGGCTGTGTCTTGAATCATCACTCATATCTGTATACATACTCACAAATACAAATGCGATTGGCGATTCAAGACACAGCTTATTTGAATGTTCGAAAGACGATAACATACTGATTAGAGACTAATAATGAAATCCGCTGCAATTTGGAATATTGAGTTGTGTAAACTGCGCTGCCACACGACGTGAAACTTAAAAATACTCTGGTCCCCTAATGCGCTCAAACATTTTTTCCATGGCTGTAACACAAAACCTGGGGCTCAAACGCCCAGAAGGGTGCACCACCCTGCCAGCACGCAAACAGCAGGCAACAGGGAAACGTTAACACAGTAAGTATGGCGGGACGGGCTCTCAACACCTACGCAAACCGTCTCTTGGTCCACTGCCAGTAGAACCGAATTCCATTCCTAGTAGACACGGGAGCATGCGTCTCGATCCTACCTAACAAGATCATCCAGCAATCACGGCGCACAGAATAATCGGTCTACGCAGCGAACGTATCCCCGATCCACACATACCACACCAAAAAGGCAACATTGCACCCGAACACGATGACATACTCCTGGAAGTTCCTAATTGCCAACATTCCGAAAGCCATCATAGGGGCTGACACTACGGCCGGCCTATCAGTAGACCTTCACTCCAAGTGTCTACGTGACAACACGGGTCATAGAATCCCTGGGCAAGTGGACAGTATAGCCTAGCAGGTATCCTCTATCCCACCACGAACATCCTTCTGACACTTGCTGGAAGAATACAAGCATCCTACCAACCCCAGAAAAATCATACAAAGACACTGGAATTTACCATTACATCGAAACCACAGGAGCACCAGTAACAGCAAAAGCGAGGCGTCTACAACCGGCCGTGTACCTTGTGACCAAAGAGAAATTCACTAGACTCCTAGAAGAAGACATCATCCGGCCTTCAAAATCACCATGGGCATCACCAATCCATATCGTTAAGAAACCATGGATCAATATAACCCTGTAGAGACTACAGACAACTCAATAAAAAGCTATGCTGGATCGGTTCGCAGTTCCACATATATGAGACTTCAATACTCTCCTCCAAGGACCTCAATCCTTTTCACCTTGAACATCCAGAGGACCTTTCACGACATACCTATAGCCACAGAGGACGTGCCCAAAACAGCCATCATCACCCCGTCCGGTCTCTTCGAGTAAACCCGCATGGGCTTCGGCCTTCGCAATGCCGCACAAACATACCAACCGTTCATGGACCATGTGCTACGGGACTTGTCATTCACCTTCTGCTAACTACATGACTCTTAGGTGGCATCCCAGGCACTACCGCAACACGAGGAACATCTACAGACAGTCATCCAGAGATTTGCGGAGTATGTCCTCCATCTTAATATTGTCAAATGCGTCCTCGGACAACCAGAAGACACAGTTCCTGGGACACCTGGTATCTAGCCAAGGCGTCCGACCACTACCAACTAAAGTCAAGGCCATCATTGAGTTCCCACCACCAAAGAGCATTATGGAACTACGCCGGTTCCTCGGAATGGTCAACTTCTACCGTAGATGCATCACACAGGCAGCCACTATCCAACAGCCCTTGAATGCCTTACTCCATAACAGCAAAAGAACTGCTCACCAACGTCATCAACAACACCAATCTGGCAAACGCATCTCTGCTGGCACAACCAGCAGGAAACGCGCAGTTATACCTATCTACGGATGCTAGCGACACCGACATCGGCGCCGTCTTGCAGCAACTGTAACGGGGAAGGATTTTTCTCCAAGACACTCAGTCAGGCCCATAAAACTTATCTTAACTTCTACCGTGAATTGCTAGCCCTCTACGAGGCCATCTAGCACTTCCGGGACCAGTTAGAATGAAAACACTTCACCATTCTCGCCGACCACAAACCACTTACACACGCCACTATACAAAACCCTAAGAACAGCACACCCAGGAGAGTCCGACATAGCACAGTTCATAGCACAGCTCACTCACGATGTCCAGTGCTGCGAGGGAGACAAAAAGGTAGTAGCGGACGCCCTGTCACGCATAGAGACACTAGACTGCACTGCAGCCGAATTCTTATCCCAAGCGTAGGCTGCAGACACGGAACTGCCAACGTAAAGCTCCACACCTGAGAACATACAGTAGATCCCCATACTAGACACCAGCGTTGTCCTCTCCGGCGATACTAGCACAGGCAGCAACCGACTCTTCGTCCCCAGCAATGCAGAATGGCAATCTTTCAGAAACAGCACGGCATGAGCGATCCAGGGATCTGTGCGACACGCAAGCTTATCACCTGCAGATATTTTTGGCCATACATGAGGTCTGACATAACCAAACGGGCCAGAGCCTGCCACCAGTGCCAAATAGCTGAAGGATACCGCCACACAATAGCAGTTGACCAGAATTCAGTTACTTCACGCAAATTGACGCTGCCACCATAGCCAAAAATTCATCGACCACTGTGTAAGCCGGTGCAGCACGCCACCCAGACTAACCACAGACCAGGGACGTAAATTTGAGGCCGCACTATTTAACGAACTCAACAAACTGCTGGGCAAAAGAAATTAAAAAAAAAACATTTACACACAAAAATATAATAAACAAATACAAGCTTACTGTCAACCCAAATAAACCAATGACGAGGTGTAGCGCATCAACTTTAAGTTCTCTGCCCATCGAAGAAATTAAAATTCTAGCTCGGCTGAAGAGGGACATATCCCTAAACAGTCAGGGAATGCTTGGCATGCCCTAAATTGTCATTTAGAGTAAGTTTTGCTGAGCATCGATAAATACCATACGAGCGTATACCGTCTCCAAGCAAACGGGAGAATAGAACGATAGCAGCGATGCTTGGAAGGAGCACTAAATGCGGCACTCAATTGGGCCAGATGGTGTCAGCACAGCAAAAGCATCCAAAGACCGATGCAAAGCAGCACACACTCTCGGAAAGCGACGCACACACCCTACGACGGACGACACACCAGTTACACGCTACCCAGCTTTACCTAGCGCTCCACAGACGGCGCAGCAACAGCCACGCCTACGAAAAACTCCGCTCACAACGCCATGAATGGGCCTATATAAGGGACGCTTAAGGCGACACTCGGGACATTCGCTCTGCGACTTGTGTGGGATGCACACGCGTTTCATCGTACTTGGTGATTGGAGGAAAGCAGTTTCCAGTACATCTCGCCAGGGAGCAGCAGCAGAAATTCGGCAGTGACCGTGGTGGAGCTATACGACCAACCGTGCCAGGCAACAGCGCAGAAACCACGCGTACCCTATAAGAGCCTTGAAAAGCAAGCTTTAGGGTATACCCAACATCGATTCTGCTTTCTTGGAGGGGTGTGAGCTGGTAAGATCAAGCATCGAGAACAGGTAAACCCCCGATTTTAAAACTGACCCACAGACAAGACCAAGACAATGGGTCCGTAGGACCACATCAAGGGTAAGACCTTTTAGTCCAATACCCGGGATCGAAATGGCTCCCATAGGCGTCTCCTCTAAGGAGGGGATCCGGTCCTCTGCGGACACCCGGATGGCAACCGCACTGACAGCCGACCAAGACGGTCAACGTCCTGGGACTAGCTCACAACTTACGCCACCCGAGGTTGCAGAACCCGCGGGCAAGGGGCTCAAGGGTTCTAAGAGGAAGGCCATGGCCCACTCAACGTGTACCATCAGCAACAACTGGAACTAAAAATCCACACCTCCCGCTGTCTGAGACAGAGTCCGAGGAGGACGACACTGCGCAAGACGACGGTTCACAGAAAGCTCGCATGCCTGCGCTTTGCAGAGGAACACCTCGTTGCAAACTGTGACAAAGGCACAGATGAAAAAGAGTGGGCCAATTGCCACAAACCCCATGTAAGTGTTTACAAGGGGTGTGAAGTGTGGCAAAAAATAATCGACAACCGCCGCCGCGGTCCTAAAAACGTGGCACCTGTCCGCACAGGGGTGAGCTTCGCCGCCGCCCTTAGCGAGGCTGAAAACATTGTGCAGCAGGCTGAAGCTGCGCAAACTGGACCAGCACAAGTTCAAACTGTGCAAACTGCACCAGCCATTAGCGTAGAGGGGAGAGCAGCTGCGCCTCCGCGCCACAGCGAGAAAGAAGGGCTGAAAGACAGCGACCAGCTCTAGTTGAGCAAGAACCTGCGTCTGGTGCAAAGCCTCAAACTGCCGAGGTACCCACCCCGGCCCCAACCCAAACCAGAAATGCCCAACCGGCACAGACCACCCCGAAGTCCCCATTGGCCCCACTCGGAGGTGCTATATCCTCGGCAGACCTCGAGGAATTTAGGACACTGTCAAACTGGTTCAGGGATATGATTAGTCGGACACTTCCCATAATGCGGAGGTGTATGTAGAAACTAACGGACGAAAATGTTGACGTCCTTCAAAAGCACCAAATCCTGCTGCTAACTGTAGAGCAGGTGTTCCCAAATTCCTCCCTGTAATCGCCTACCGTGTTGTGCGTAGACCATTACGTGCCGCTTTCTGGAATGCTAATGGCGCAAGGGAACAACGCCCAGGCATTTTAGAGTTAGTTTGTACAATCCTACGGGATCGACATCCTCATGGTTACCGAAACACATCTACATGCTGGTATAAACTTCTCGCTGCCAAGTTACGTCGCCCATCGGTCTGATCGGGTCGGCCGACAGGGCGGTGGTACAGCTATCTTCATCAAACGCAATATCACTCATACACCTTTTCCCCTTCTTGCCCTTCAACACGTGGAGGCTACTGTCATTAGGCTGGCCATTGGTGGTATGGACACGTTGTTGATTGCTTCTTATGACCCTCCAGATCATCGCTTCTACGAAGCAGATTATACCACTCTCCTTAGCCTACATCCAGTAGCCTGCATCGCTGGAGATCTTAACGCGAAGCATGGGTTCTGGTACAGTCGCACTGGCAACCAGAGGGGGCGCGGGCTCTACCGCCTCATCAGCGGACACCCTAGACTTGTCGCGCACGGGCTGAGAGGTCCAACATTCCATCCATCCATCCATCCATCCATCCATCCATCCATCCATCCATCCATCCATCCATCCATCCATCCATCCATCCATCCATCCATCCATCCATCCATCCACCCATCCACCCATCCACCCATCCACCCATCCACCCATCCACCCATCCACCCATCCACCCATCCACCCATCCACCCATCCACCCATCCACCCATCCACCCATCCACCCATCCACCCATCCACCCATCCACCCATCCACCCATCCACCCATCCACCCATCCACCCATCCACCCATCCACCCATCCACCCATCCACCCATCCACCCATCCACCCATCCACCCATCCACCCATCCACCCATCCACCCATCCACCCATCCACCCATCCACCCATCCACCCATCCACCCATCCACCCATCCACCCATCCACCCATCCACCCATCCACCCATCCACCCATCCACCCATCCACCCATCCACC
>CM060964.1:207311903-207354403 GCA_030765045.1 Tenodera sinensis | reverse complement strand
ATCCATCCATCCATCCATCCATCCATCCATCCATCCATCCATCCATCCATCCATCCATCCATCCATCCATCCATCCATCCATCCATCCATCCATCCATCCATCCATCCATCCATCCATCCATCCATCATGATCACCAAAAACATGCCACTGCGCTTTGACCTCTCGGCAATTAATGAGCTGGATTTGACCACGACCCTGTCGTGGTGGATTCCACAGTAGCCATGCCAGCTCTGTTAAACTCAGATTCGACACATGAGACCGACTGTGATGCAGCAGTCCTAGAACTCAACCGATCCGTCGACCCTCGACCCTCGACCATCAACAATCCTGACCCGAGAACCTTACCTATAGAACTTCGGCAGTTGCTGAAAGCCAAGGCAACTGTTCGGAAGCTATGGTAGCGCTTCCGCCATCCCAGGACAAGAGCAGTATACCAGAGGTTCAAAGCTCTGGCAAGGCGACTGCTCCGTACGCACAGAACAACAGCCTGGGAAAACTCTTCAGAATGTAAACCGGGGAAGACAGGGATCGCTGCTGTGACGTCAGCCCACTTAGCACACATGCTCCCAGCGCAAGCCAGTTAAACGTGTGACGTCACAGCGGGCAAGAGGAAATGGGAAACGGGACATCGTGATCTTAATGCTGACTGTTTCAATTACGGAACAGTCACAGATTATAAATAATTACATTTCGGCTTTATGCCATATATATAAGTCTATTTTATGTGAACAGTCATGTTATAACGCAAATAGAACACAAATTATAACTATTTTGCCTGAGCAAGAGGAGAGCTATACAGAACAATTATGTGGACATTTTCCGACATTTGTCGTTTCGCTTTTCTTTAACTAGTTTGTCAATGTTAGAGCGTAATGTACGGCACATTTGTAACCGAAGACTACATGTTAGATTGTGATCTGACAATATGCTTCGGGATTTTGACTTAGAAAGGTTCATAACTGAAAAGAATTGTTCGCACACATACCTGGAACCAAACATACATAATATCCGTGCAACAAGGGCATATAACCTCAGAAATCTGGTTTGAAGAACATTCTTACAACAATTAGCCAAGTCTTCCTTGTGTTTATATTTGTCCTTCAGCAAATCGTCGCACTGTAAATTTATCAATTCAATTTGCTACCTGCTAGAAACATTCTGAACATCCAATGAATACGGGGTCGCAAAGATCTGAAACGTAGTTGACAATGCTTCTACATCTTGAAGCCTGGTCTCAAACTGGTGTGAAACACGGAGAACTGAATACATGCGCCCCTGATCTAGGCTGCATAGCAATACACTGCTCTCGCCTGGCGTCACACGAACGTACAAGCTGGCTCTTCGTTTAAATACGTCACACGGCCCAAAGTTGTCTTCCCCTGATGTAAACCTTCAGGAACAGAAACCATGGCGGATTATAAGGGCCTTGAGGAAGGACAAGACCCAATACCAGCATCCCTTGCATGGCACTCGTGGGCGTCTCGCGCTCGAGGCAGACGAATAAGCCACTGTGTTCTCGGACCACCTTGAGGTACAGTTCGAATCCCGGGAGGACCCACAAGACGAAGACTTTACGGAACTTGTGGAAGCAACCATGGATTACCTCTATGAGGGACCACGGTAGTTACACGAGGAGATCCAAGTTCCTATAATCACCCCGAAAGTGGTGATCTCCGAAATCCAAAGTCTAAACCCAAATAAATCCCGTTGACATGACGGCGTCAGGGCGCTCATGCTCCAGCACCTACCCAAAAAGGCTGTCGTCGGCTTGACCCGGATTTTCAATACATGCTTATAGGTTGCGCGTTCGTTCTTGACGAATGACCTTGAGCAGAAATCCAATGAGTGAGCCTACCCTTAATAAACAGGTCAGCAAATGTTTATGCTACGATAACAGACACCTCTGTTTTCCTCTGTCGCGTTTGTGTATACAGTCGACTGCAGAAGTTTTGTGCGGTACGGATGTATGTGTGCATGCAACGAAAATAGCAATTCAGACGAGGGAGAGATGTCGGGAATAGAATAAATGCAAGAAAGTTAAGTGGAAACAGTTATAGAGGTATAGTGTATAATACGTGTGGCTGATATTACTGCAAGTGTCATAAATTGATTTGTAGTGTTGTACTACTTCAGCTCAGAAGCATGCGCGTCATCTCACTGCAGACTGTACCTCCTCTCTCTCGTTCCCGCAAAAGCTGAGTAGAGACTCGCATTCAACTTTTCATATAAAATTTTCATTCGTCAAGAAGTAACGCGCGACCTATACGTCTCCGTCACTTTCCAGCATGCTGTGGTGTGTATCTTGAAACCCGGCAATAACCCAGTCTTGCCCAACAACTACCGCTCCATCAGCATTCTCCCAACCGTCTCAAAAGTTGTTGAGCAGTTGCTCCTCGCGCACCTAACGCCTCTTTTTGAGGATAGGCAACTCCAACCGGATAACCAGTTTGGTTTTCGTCTGGGGCATTCCACGACCATGCAGCTGCTGCGTGTGGCCGAGAAGGTTTCCCTGGGATTCCAGGAAAACGTCAAGACCATAGCAGTTCTGCTGGACGTGGAAAAGGCATTCGCCACAACTTGGCACCAAGGCCTACTGTACAAATTAAAGCAGGCAAACATCCCTTCCCCATATCTCACAATAATTAACAGCTTCCTTCAGGACCGCACTTTCAGAGTGAAAGTGGAAGGAAAACTCCTCACCTTACTCCTCCGTAGTATAACACGCAACCATGGACAGCAGGGCCACAACAGTAATAATGATAACAACAACAATACTAATAATAATAGTAATAAAATAATAATAATAATGATAATAATGATAATGGTAATGATAATGACAATGACAATGACAATGACAATGACAATTACAATGTCAATGACAATGACAATGACAACGACAACGACAACGACAACGACAATCACAATCACAATCACAATCACAATCACAATCACAAGCACAATCACAATCACAATCACAATCACAATAACAATCACAATCACAATCACAATCACAAGCACAATCACAATCACAAGCACAATCACAATCACAATCACAATCACAATCACAATCACAATCACAATCACAATCGCAATCGTAATCACAATCACAATCACAATCACAATAACAATCACAATGACAATCACAAGCGCAATCGCAATCGCAATCGTAATCGTAATCACAATCACAATAACAATAACAATCACAATCACAATGTCAATAACAATAACAATAACAATAACAATAACAATAACAATAACAATAACAATAACAATAACAATAACAATAACAATAACAATAACAACAATAATAATAATAATAATAATAATAATAATAATAATAATAATAATAATAATAATAATAATAATAATAATAATAATAATAATAATAATAATAATAATAATAATAATAATAATAATAATAATAATAATAATAATAATAATAATAATAATAATAATAATAATAATACTGCCATATGCAATGTCTGTATTGCGCAATAGCCTCCATTCTGTATCTATTTTTTTTAATTTCTTCTGCTTTCACCAAATTAGGAAACCGAGAAGCAAGTGGTGCAACTGATTGAGCTGTTTAGGTTTTAGCTGGTTGTAAAACTTCCAATTTGTAAGAAGAGGGTTACTTAATGAAAAACGAGTTTGTATGTCGCGATCTGACAACGTAAAAATCAACATAGCGCAATTTGAAAACTTGTACATATTTGTCGGGAAGAGATGGCATTGTCAGAGATATTTGAACTTTGGCACCAAAATACACCTTTTCCGCAGGAAGAAACACTTTTCGATCTCTGTACTCAACTAATTCAGTGGAATTAAAATGTTCAGGTTCAATGTAGCAGTCAAAGATAGTTCGCAATGCGGATACAACAGATGTGGTACACTGTTGATGTATACAGGTGATTATATTAATCTTTTGTTTTTATATACGAGGGAAATGCCTTGCCTGACAATCTTTTTCGGAATAGCGAATTATATGATGTTAAGGAAAATAGTGTTTAAAAATGGAAAATACATACAATTCAGGAGATTTTTAAATGCATTAAGTTTTTAGCAGTAGATCAGTCGATTTGCAAAAAAGCAGAATCAGTGAACCTGGCAACCCTGCTTGTGGTGTCCCAGCTTGCCAGTGGTCTCTGCTGCAGTTTATTGTGATCTAGGGTGGATCGGCGCACACAGTTGGAGAGTCGTGGCAGTTTTATAAAATTGTGATTCTCGTATATTCGCGGTGTTTCGGTTCGCCTTTACCAATACTGAATTTGCGGGGTTGTGGTGTCCCTTAATGCACGCCCATGTGGAGGAGGCTATTCCCAACAATAAAAACAGCTGTACATCCTAATTTATACTTTCTTCGCTCCCCCACCAATATTTCTGTTGGTGGTGGGGGGGGGGGGGCATAGACGTTATTCGTTAACAAAAGAGAGTGTCAGTTAAAACTCAAGGTTTTTCCACCGTCACGGTCCAAATTATTGTTTTTGTGCTTTAAAATTTCTATACTCTCACGTTCTTTTCTGCGAGCATAATTGTCACAAATAGCTAAAACTTTTATCCCGTCTAAGTCAATGTGGTGATGGATGTCGACAGTATGTTCCGTTAGTGCGGATTTTTCAGGTTGATTAAGCTTAAAATTTCGAATATGTTCGTTTGTTCTAGTGGCCATGGATCCCGCTGTTTGTCCAACGTAGGATTTAGCGCAATAACAGTTGTATTATGTACTCCGGGGTTAAGGAGTGTATCACTTTTGTCCTTTAGGGTTGCAGGAAACACAATCCTCTTTATGGCACTGCACCGGGTGGCAATTATTTTGTTTTCATATAATTGTTGCAATTTTATCAGTTCCACCTTGTATATAGGGGAGACATGTCCACCATTTGTCCTTCTTATCCGTGCATTGCTTTTGTTCTTTTCACGATTAATAAAATCATGTATGTCTTTAGAAGAATAACTGTTAGGTCTCAATACTTAACAGATCCTAGACTTCTCGTGTATTAAAGGATCCAGATCACATATCAGAGGGGCACGACGGAATAATGTGTTGGCCATAGCCCATTTTTATTTCTAGTTCCATTTATATGTCGCCTTCAACATCGAGGGTCATATCGGCGGCTTTTAACCTCTCGGAACAATTGCTCAAGAGCAATGGTGTTCACTGACTTGGAGGTGGTTTTGACCTTTGGATTTCTTTTACATTTTTACATTAAAGTCACACACATATTCACACTTCCATTCATAGTCGGGGAATAATCTCAGCGAAACAAAAATGTCCATCTTCCCAGCCGGGAATCGAGCAGCAGGTAGGTGCTCTACTGACTGAGGTACGGGGCAGATAGTGGGAATTAGCATGTACGTATCTATCGGTATGCGTCGCTTTTCGATATACTGGACATCGAACTGTTTTTTCTGCTTTTCCTCGCATATAGCTGGCCACATGATGTGCGACACGTCGACCTACACCGGAAAACGTAAGTAACTTAATGGATACCAGCCGTGGAAGCCTTCGTAAACATAAATATTTTGAAATATGTTGTCCTCCTAGTAAAACCAATTCAGTTCTTAAATTATGGTTACAAGTTTTAAAAATTCTGCTTGGAAATAAACCCCCTGGCAAAATAGCCTTACATCTTGTATTTCAAACTGAAAGTCTTAACTCTTTAAAAAATGATAATCACTTCTTTTCAAATCATCTCAAAGTTGGCAATCATGGAATTATGAGCTCTGTGAATTGACAGTTTACTTTGACATAAATCTTGATATTCACAAAATACACTTAAATTAACTGTCTTGTGTGTAAAAATTTCTTCCCGCAGCTTATATTATGAAAGAATAGTATTTAATGCTCTTCCTGATGATCTTAAGGGAAAAGTGGACAATTCCAATGCTTTTAAATTGGTGCTCAAAATCATGTTATTTTATACAGGATTATTTGAATGACAAATTATCCTGATAATACTTAAGTAGCCCAGGATGTAGTACCTATCTAGCTGCTTTAGTGATAAATCATTTGATGACTGTTCGAAAGCTATTCAAATGTATGTGTACTGAACAACTGACAATAGATGCTATGCATTGCTAATCAAATAGCAAAATGATAACACCTGGCAGTAAAAGCCTAGTGAAAGTTTAAAACGAAGCTCAGTTTGTATTTGGAAGTATATACCTAACATACATTATGTTAGTCTTATAAGTACAGGGAAGATTTTATTTTGTTTCTGAACTGTCCCTGATTTGTTTTTGTTTTCTCATGTTGCCCGTATATAATATATATTTTTATATGCATTAGTCAAATCTAATATTTATGTATATATGCACTATACTGTACATTTCCTTGACATGTTCAATGCTTGCAGGTCTTTATGGTTACTAGCAAACTCGCTGAACACAATCTAATCTAGTCTTATTAAGTTACCTAACACGATTACTTGTGCTGGTTTGGATGAGTCTGAAAATTGTCGAGAAATAGTAATAATTTAATACATGGGAATAGACCACATTTTCCTAATACAGTGCAACTCGGATAGTTCGAAACTTTATAATTCGAAATCGTCATTAATTCGAAGATTTTTCTTGATCCATTTGAATTTTGTATTAAGGTAGTGTAAAAAGGATCACCGGTAATTCGAATTTCATTTTCCTTAATTCAAAGTTTTTGTTCAGAAATGTTAGTCAAAAATTAAACTAAACGCAGAAATTTAATATAATTTCGCCCACGTGTTTCCGTAAAAGAGGTCATCGCTCCGGGCTTTGTTTTGTTGGAATGCAGTTGGAATGCAGTTTGTGGATGGAATAGCTTTCCTATCTGCCAGTCTTGAGCTTTTATATTTGCTCCCACATCCCCTTGTTTAAAACACGTGTGCCTTTAGTTGTCGCCTGAGCCTCCTACTGTTCAGTGTGTTGCAAATCAATACCATTGGATCCCTTAGTGTATCGCTTGTCCATTGCAAGACTAACTTTTGCGGAAAAAGTTGCTGTCATTCCAGAGGTTGTAAAGGGTTTGAAGAAAAAAATCTATAATGGCGAAAGAATACGGTATACTAGCGAACATGTGTCAGCTTCTCTTAAGAATAATGAGAAACATTTAAACAAGCCTAGAGTGAAATGGAAAGTGCCAAAAAAGAGTGAGATAACCGGAAAATCCTGATGGACATACGTACTTACCTGTATTGCTAAAACGTCAATTTTAGACGTAACTTATGTAACTGAAATTTTGGGATATTTAGAATATTTTGCTGCCCTTCAGCTTGGAATTGTCCAAGTTCCACTGTACTTTACATTCATTGCAAGAATATTTTTATAAGTACGAGTAGGTATAAGATTTTTCAGTTAGGTACCTGGAGGTAATCTGTTAGCATGAGCATGACTGTCGAATCAAAACTCCTCGTTGTTATGTCCCAAATGGGGCACTGTCAGTTGTTGATGCTGCAGGATGTGTTGGATCACCACCAGTCTTCATCATCTGCCACGTCCCTCTTCCATTTTGCTTTTATATTGTCCCAGCATTTTCGCTGAAATGAAACAAAACCAATTAGCAATTTTTTTTGGTAAATATTGCATTGTGTAACTTAACGGACGGACGGACGGACCGATGGATGTAAAAAAAAAGATTTTTCTCGTCTTTACATTTTCAATATACTATTTATTTCATGCGTATTAACTTTTGTGCTATGTTCCTAGAATTTTTCCAGCATGTGCTCCATTTATGTAACTTGAACTTCAGTCTTTGATTTCAAAATCTGAAAATTTGTTTATCTTTAAAAAATTATATACACAAAAAGTTAAAATACATATTTTAATGTCCATCAAAACAAAAAACTTAATTACTTTAAACGTAATTATTTTTTCTTCCGGCCAAGGGTTAATGGTGTTTGTTGGGCAATTAGAGTTTATAAAACAAAAAGCTGTTGTGATGTTTTACTTTTGACGTGCATAGAACATGTTTAATATTAAAGTATTTTCACATTGTCAATAAATTGAACAATTAAGTCTCTCAAAATCATTAATCAGATTGTGCCGGAACTTTGGGTGGTAGCTTACAACATAAACACCATTAAGTATGCAAAATATTGATTTTACCTATACAAATATAGAAGATTCAAAATTCAGTCCCAGGGTCCCTTAATTAGATATTGTTGCCAACATAAGGAATAGACATGATTAAAATCAATCCGTATGGAACACTAGGTGCATTGATCTTGAGTGCCAAAACGTGTTGAGCTCCCTTTTTATGAATATCACAATACAGTAAGTGCACTTAAAAACGGGAATGCTCTCTGAAACTGTAGCAACATCTAAACAAATTATACCAATAAATTGACATTCAGAGTTATACCTATTGCACATTGAACCAAACTTTTATTTCCTTCCCTTGGACAGGGCATTGCTGCTGTTAAATTGATGTTCGATTTCCTGCCATGCTGCCTTCTTTTTCGAAAGGCATGCAATATCCTTTTTGTTTTCAATTATTTTGTTTTCTTTGATTAATTCTGTTAAAATATCCTTTTCCTCGGCAGAAAATATGCTATGGGAAGTATTAACCCTCCATGTCGTTTTATATGCTCTGTAGTTTGTGAGTACTTCCTATTGGCTAAACGTGACGTACTCGTACGTGAATTACGAGCGCACAAATCTATCATTTTCCGAGTATTTTCGAAGGACTCACTCGAGGCTACCTAAAGGCTAAGGATTTCATAAGAAACGTCTCTGCATACGAAATTTCATCATTTCCTTTTCTTAAAACATCCTGTGGTAACATGTGATGTGATGGGAATTTAAGGGTGCTCAACCGCATTGTCGCCCTTCTACGACGGATTGTGGCAAAAGCCAGAGATAAAGTTCAGTAGAAAACAAAAACACTAGTAAAAGTACAAGTACAATGTGTGTCCCCTATAAAAGAACACCGACAACGCTAATATGTTGTGCGTGATGGCAAACTGATTGGTTGTCAAAAAGGAACCTCTGTCCGGAAAAGCACGGATTGGGCTCTGTAGGGCGTGGAAGTCTGAGAACGAACAGTTGTGACAATTTGTTCCGATTTCTTTTGGTGTCTTAACACGGAACTTGTGCAATCCTTCACCCATCTGTGTAATGGGATGAACGACCTGAGCCTAATACCATTCATGTGCATGCGCTACATTCCTCCATAGACTCCTTGGTGCGCATCCTACTGCATTACTTGTTTAGTTTTCAGTACACTAATGTTAACAGCAGTGCGACATGTACCAGTAGATAGCTGCGGAAATGGCCGAAATGAACTAAATGTGCGGAATCACCTCAGCGTCACATATCCAAATCGATGGATTGGTAGAGGTGGACCAGTTCCATGGCCAGTGTCAGATCGCCAGATCTGAGACTTCTCGACTATTTTCTGTGGGATTGTATGAAGACTATAGTTTATGACACTCGTGTAACGTCAGCAGAGGACCTCTGCTCGAGTCCACGGAGCGATTGACATCTTAAAAAGCTCCACGTGTTGGGTCATGTGGGTGAAGCTCAGCGCCGCCGATATAGGTTCTGCAATGACGTAGGAGGCACGCAGTTCGAAGACCATCTGTAATGTAGATAGCTCTATGTGCTACTCGTGTTGGGTTTATTAATTAAATGTGAACGCACATCCATTTCACACTTCGATGCGCTATGGCATCCAAACCGTGCGTTTCCGGAGAGGGGTTCCTTCTTTAAAAACGACCGGTTTGCTATTCGGCACAATACAGTAAACGTTGTCGGAGGTTTTTTTTTTTTTTTGGTGGGGGGGTGGTGGGGGGACACCTGTATATGTAAATACACCAAACAAATGAAGCAAAACCCAGAGTTAAAACAAATTTATAAAACGATCTAAAATGTATGACATCTCGGTATCTAAAATTCTAAATCCTTAGGTTCGTGTTTACCATTGTTGAAAACTTCAAAACTCTTTCGAACGCTTGTATATCTTACGCAAGGATCTCTGCAGACTGACCGGCAGTTGCAGAGACTACCGAAGGTGTGCCAGGGGAACAAACTCGAACACAGGGCGGGAAGGAAGGCACTCAAGGTGTGAATTTACCATCCCTCTCGCCCCCACTACTGTCTTTCAACAGCCACTTAGAGCCAGCTAAACCGGTTCTTTCTGGCCATAGTCGCGTGGCAGTGTAAACAGAACAGTGGTGGCTGCATATGCGGCATGAGTGATTGACGAAGGTTTAATCGTGACTGGGAGAACATGTACTTATTTGTTCATTTTCCCTTGCCATAGACGAAACCACTGATGTTAAACATCCATTTACATATGAATTTTTGGTGGCCCAAGATGAACTGCAATTGGAATTAATTAACCTTCAAAGCAACACATTATTGCGCAGTTCAGGAAAACTTGTTTTGAATTTTTACACATCACTGCCGAAAACATTTTCCAAGCTGGGCCTTTTTACAAGCAAATTACTGGCTGTTTGGCACCACTTATCAATATGAACAAGTGCTTAGCATATTGCCATTGAACAGGAGCCCCTACGCATAAACTTTTTCAATGTGTTCTACCTTTAAGTTGATCTAGTTTGTAGTCAGACATTAAAACGTTAATATTTAAAAAGAAACCAGCAAGAAAACCAGCCGTAACTATGGGAGTATCATTATGACTAAGCCACTATCTAATAATATGTACATTGTAAACAATTTCGATACACTTTTCATATAAATTATAACCTTTATTTTTGAGAATACAGTATAGAAACTTTTAAATGTCTTTAGTAGTATAAGGGAACTGCATAACAGCTATTGTATAACAAAACAAAGGTAATGAACGTGTTAATTCTATAGAACTGCTTTTGTCAACCTAAGGTCAAACTAGAGCTACCACATAAGTAACGTGGTGAGAGCGGTTTCTCGCAGAAAGCCAATATGGGCCGCCTAGCATTGTGCCTATGTCCTTCACTCATAATCGCTAGTGTCATTAACCCTCTTTGTGCGTTCCCTTGAGTTCAAAAGTATACAATTGATCACGTCGCAAAAGGCGTTTCACACGAAACCCGAATGGCCACAACTGTGCCACACGCTTCCCTGTCTATTTACCTGGCGCACAGAAGGAAACAGGGTGAGAGGTGACCATAGGGGTAAAGCATTTCACACTTCGATTGCTCATCTTGCCAGCCCTGCTCTAGCAGTACGTGATGGACCGACAAAGATTTATCTCCTCGTGGACTATGAGAAGCAGGGGCCAAATCCTGAATTTTAATTATTAATTATGTTGTTGTTTAATGTCACTGTCAATTGCCAGAATCACATCAACGTTGCCGGCCTGCCGGAATTTCGTCCCGCAGGAGTTCTTTTACATGCCAGTAAATACACTGACATGGCCAAATCCTCAAGGTAGCGACTATGATATAGCCCTTACTCTCACAAGCACTTTGTTCTTCTGTGACACTGATCACGGTAACGGTAATATTTGTTAGCTTTAAGCCTGCGATCGACCGTGATCTCTAGCAGCCAAACATTACAACATTATGTGTTTATCAAAGAACGCACATATTCTCGTGGTGAATAATTCAATACCAATAAGCCGGGTATACAGATTAATGAGGCCAGGATGAATGACGTTTTCGCGTCTTATGAAACTTGTCAGCGCGCGAAAATGTGTTCCTGAGTATTTTACACACAGCTATGCCAACTTCTAAATAGTTCCACACTTTACTCATATTTCGTTTAAGTAGATAGACATTGTAGACGACGCTTACGTTAACAGTATGGTCTGAGTGCATCTCCATAGCAACAAGTCAACATTGAAGCAAAAACAGTTGAGCAGAATAGCTCAGGTAGTAACGTTTACCACCCACATTTGGGATGTCTCGGGTTCAATCCTACAGGCCGACCAATCTGATTGGGATTTTTTCATTGTTTCCCTCAGTCACCAAGATAAAATACTAGATTGGATATTTGATACTACAACCTAAAGTGCCACTGTAAGTCTAAAACAGAGATTTTTTTTTTCAAGTGGAGGAAAAATCCATTTACGGAGCCCCATGCGCTGGGATGGCAGAGAGGGGGACTGTGGGCTTCGCCCGAAGGTACTACTCCACTAACAAAACCCTCCACTGGAGAGAATTCAGGGAAGGATATCCGGCAGTACCGCTTAAAGCACCTGCGGATTCAGGGTGAAGGTATATCGGCCGGCCACTTGGACCTAAGCCAGGTGAAATTGGGTACAAGGACGCAAACATGACCGAAGCCCTGATTACACCCTTGGGAAGTCAAGGTGGTAGTGTAGGAAATAGGTTGTTAGGTGTTGGGATTCTTTGGTGATACATGTCACCTCCTTCGTCCTCGATGCTGCGTCGGCGGAGGTGGTGTAGTGTGCCCGTGGTGTGTGGGCATTTCTTCAAGCGGAGGACGCCCCTCCAACATAGCCATGAGAGCTGCCACCTCATCCTTGACTAGCCTTCGGAGCGACAGGTGGTGCTCTTCCATCTTCCGCTCCAGAGTCTCCTCTGTGCGGTTGAGGTCGAGCTTGGATGGGTAGGGAATCTGTATCCTCTCAGAGAGGCCGGCTAGCTCACTCCTGGATTGGGACAACTCCTCTGGGCAAACCCCAACGCATTAGGTTCTGCAAGGTGCTTGACACAGAACACACGACTGGGTTAGGAGACCTGGAATCAGTGCGATAAGGCCTATAACTTGAAGACAGGTGGTGTTCGGAAACATCTTGGTTTTCAGTCACCAAATTATCAACCACCTAGAAACACGATCGTTAGTACGCACCTTCCCGCCCCCTAATTTAGCCATGAAGATGTTGTTTAGTAAAGAAGAATCTAACGCCTAAATTGGATTACAATGGTGTCACATGCTCAAAAGATACAACACGATTGCCATGTCGTATGAGTAGGCTGCGGATTTCACAAGCAGTTTGCTTCAGGTTGTCTACACACAAATCATTAGACCCGTCGCACAAAATGTAAACATTCGTGGCTGTGAGTCCCAGTTATGGAAGGGAGCGCCATCAGGTGACTTCCACAAGCGTACAGACTGGTGAATAAACAGCTACAGTATGGCAACGCTATCGACTGCAGAACATATACTGCCTCATGTTTACATATTTCCTATTACCGTGTACAGTATATACGGCGCAAACCATGTATACTACACGAACCTACTGTATGCAATATTTATTGTATTTTTACAATATTTAAAGTACAATTTTGGTACAGTATGAACACGATTATCGTTTTAATATACAATAAGTTTATACATTTATGTATGCTGTTCATTTTCAACATTATATCTCTTATCTTTAGTGATACAATATTCCATAAGATGTACACTTTTATTGTCAGTTGCTCCTGAGCATGCAACTACTGGAGTGAATCACCATGCTGGTTCGGAAATTCAGTTGATACCAGTGGTCGATGTGGACTTCATCAGTCCAACGCGACTAGGCGAACGGTTTCTTTTTAAAATGCAATATGTGTACGTGTCTCACATCACTTTCGACGGTTGGCACTACCTTGAAGCAGGCCGACGACAATTGCTTGTCGCAAATGAAACAATGTTTTGTGCTAACTAACGGTCGGCATACCTCCATTTACTGTCATCGAGTTTGTTTCAAGTATTAAAACTCATGAAAATATATATTTCTGCTGTCATTTTTCGACAAACCCATGTAAACCCTGAGGATGTCGGTCTGGGTGGCTCAGTTGGTTAGACGCTGGCCTACTGATCCCAAGGTCACGGGTTCAAATCCGGCCTAGACCGATGGTTTTTAAGTGTGCTTAAAACGACGGCTTCATGTCAGTGGATTTACTGGTATGTAAAAGAACTCCTGCGGGACCAAATTCCGGTACACTGGCGACGCTGATGTGATCCTGGCAATTGACAGCGTCGTTAAACAATAAAATAATAATAAACCCTGAGGATAAAGCTCATTAGCCCTATTTTAGCAGCCGTGGTGAGAATACTGCAAGAACTTCACTAGTCAACCAAGGTTGGAAACCAGATCAGATTTTCCAGAATCGACGAATGAAGATAATCAGCATCAATGCATATCTTGAACTTAATGAAGACGAGTCTCTTACAATTTGCAGTAAGATATTCCTAATATCGTGAAAAATTACGCTTTACGTCGCAAATTGGATTATCAGCCACAGAACCTCTTATAGATATAATCCATATACATCTTTTAAGTATCCATTCCGTATTGTTGCTGCGTTTGGTACGATTGTTATAACTTAGGTTGCGTTGGTTGTGCCATAAGTTACTGGGCGCAATCTTGATACGATAACCTGCCAGCAGGACTGGACGTCGTTTCTGAAGTCCCGTGTTCGGTCTGCGGCGACTGCTCCTCATTTCTTCGGCTCCGGCTGGCTGCGTCTTCCTGGAGATTCTTGTGAGCTGAGTATTCTTTCCCCGGTAAAGAGAATCGCCGATCTAGGGAGTGGATGCGGCAGATGGAAACAATATCCTTCACCTTGATTTTAAGAGATTGCACATATATTTATTCGAGACACTTTGATACACACACCTCCTTCAGTCACAGAAACACATTAACACTAGAATGCTGCCCGTGAATACATGTTTTTAGCTCCACTCTTACTCGAAGCCGTCGGTGCTGAATAGTTAACACATCACAGGCTATTTGACCCTAACATGAATGTATGCATTCGCCACTGGAAGTGCTTTCGCCTCGCTGTGGAATTTTGGCGCGTATCTATGCGGCGATTTTAACGTGCGCCCATGTCTGAGGTTTTCGAAGAACTCCTTGATTTTCTCTTCATTCCTCTATATAAGGGGTTATGTCCTTCAGACCTGATGTGATATCATTGGTTGCCTAGTATACGCCGCGAACTTAATTTCGAATTTTGAAACTCAAAGATTTGTCATCATTAGGTGAGCCAAACCCCCACTTCCAATTTTAGCGCGAAATTGGGACTTCCCCGGGATATATCGCACGGGTTCTCCATCTGCTCTTTTCGTCACGCCAAATTACCAACTAAAGATGAAAAGTTTCCCCTAGCACTAATTGCAATGGCCAAGCTACCAGAAGCATCATAAAAACTTACTGTTCGTTCCCAAAATGCACACCTTCTAAGCTTCTAAAACATCTCCTTTGGGACAGCTACCAACGTTAAATATTGCAATACAGAATATTTCTCATCTATTAATTCTTATTATAATCCCTAAGTATTTACAAATTACATACCTAACTAATCTATATTGTCTCTAGTACTTTTTATATGCCTGCACTATCTGTGTTGATAAACCTAATCGTATATGCATTAAGGTGTTTATGTTTGCATCCTAAGTTAGCCTTGTTTGTGGGCGAATGACAGGACATTTCCGTCTCAATGAAACTTATAAAACGTGGATTGTGTTGACTTCTTAAATGGGATATTAGCCCGCATCACCTTGTGGCATAAATCTGCAAAAAGGTCAGATTGTGTGCTTGCATATGAGGTAGAGGGCACCATTTCACCTGGTTAATTTGAACCCACCAAATGCACCTGTTGGCAATGTCATTTACTACGACAGCGTTGCACATTATTAAAGCTTGTGTTCCCTTCTACTTCTGAATGACAGAGTTTGCACTATATTGTATCATCATTAATAATAAAATACTATGAATCGAATTCCTTAATATCTTATATATTTAAACGAGCAATTCTTGTATATACATATTTACTTATTTATTTATTTATTTATTTATTTATTTATTTATTTATTTATTTATTTATTTATTTATTTATTTATTTATTTATTTATTTATTTATTTATTTATTTATTTATTTATTTATTTATTTATTTATTTATTTATTTATTTATTTATTTATTTATTTATTTATTTATTTATTTATTTATTTATTTATTTATTTATTTATTTATTTATTTATTTATTTATTTATTTATTTATTTATTTATTTATTTATTTATTTATTTATTTATTTATTTATCTATTTATCTATTTATCTATTTATCTATTTATCTATTTATCTATTTATCTATTTATCTATTTATCTATTTATCTATTTATCTATTTATCTATTTATCTATTTATCTATTTATCTATTTATCTATTTATCTATTTATCTATTTATCTATTTATCTATTTATCTATTTATCTATTTATCTATTTATCTATTTATCTATTTATCTATTTATCTATTTATCTATTTATCTATTTATCTATTTATCTATTTATCTATTTATCTATTTATCTATTTATCTATTTATCTATTTATCTATTTATCTATTTATCTACTTATCTACTTATCTACTTATCTACTTATCTACTTATCTACTTATCTACTTATCTACTTATTTACTTATTTATTTATTTATTTATTTATTTATTTATTTATTTATTTATTTATTTATTTATTTATTTATTTATGTATTTATGTATTTATGTATTTATGTATTTATGTATTTATGTATTTATGTATTTATGTATTTATGTATTTATGTATTTATGTATTTATGTATTTATGTATTTATGTATTTATGTATTTATGTATTTATGTATTTATGTATTTATGTATTTATGTATTTATGTATTTATGTATTTATGTATTTATGTATTTATGTATTTATGTATTTATCTATTTATCTATTTATCTATTTATCTATTTATCTATTTATGTATTTATGTATTTATGTATTTATGTATTTATGTATTTATGTATTTATGTATTTATGTATTTATGTATTTATGTATTTATGTATTTATCTATTTATGTATTTATGTATTTATCTATTTATCTATTTATCTATTTATCTATTTATCTATTTATCTATTTATCTATTTATCTATTTATCTATTTATCTATTTATCTATTTATCTATTTATCTATTTATCTATTTATCTATTTATCTATTTATCTATTTATCTATTTATCTATTTATCTATTTATCTATTTATCTATTTATCTATTTATCTATTTATCTATTTATCTATTTATCTATTTATCTATTTATCTATTTATCTATTTATCTATTTATCTATTTATCTATTTATCTATTTATCTATTTATCTATTTATCTATTTATCTATTTATCTATTTATCTATTTATCTATTTATCTATTTATCTATTTATCTATTTATCTATTTATCTATTTATCTATTTATCTATTTATCTATTTATCTATTTATCTATTTATCTATTTATCTATTTATCTATTTATCTATTTATCTATTTATCTATTTATCTATTTATCTATTTATGTATTTATGTATTTATGTATTTATGTATTTATGTATTTATGTATTTATGTATTTATGTACTTATTTATTTATGTACTTATTTATTTATGTATTTATGTACTTATTTATTTATTTATTTATTTATTTATTTATTTATTTATTTATTTATTTATTTATTTATTTATTTATTTATTTATTTATTTATTTATTTATTTATTTATTTATTTATTTATTTATTTATTTATTTATTTATTTATTTATTTATTTATTTATTTATTTATTTATTTATTTATTTATTTATTTATTTATTTATTTATTTATTTATTTATTTATTTATTTATTTATTTATTTATTTATTTATTTATTTATTTATTTATTTATTTATTTATTTATTTATTTATTTATTTATTTATTTATTTATTTATTTATTTATTTATTTATTTATTTATTTATTTATTTATTTATTTATTTATTTATTTATTTATTTATTTATTTATTTATTTATTTATTTATTTATTTATTTATTTATTTATTTATTTATTTATTTATTTATTTATTTATTTATTTATTTATTTATTTATTTATTTATTTATTTATTTATTTATTTATTTATTTATTTATTTATTTATTTATTTATTTATTTATTTATTTATTTATTTATTTATTTATTTATTTATTTATTTATTTATTTATTTATTTATTTATTTATTTATTTATTTATTTATTTATTTATTTATTTATTTATTTATTTATTTATTCATTCCGCGCAACTTGGAAACGGCTCTAACGATTTCGATCAAATTTTGTAATCAGATAGGGTTTTGCTTTTTAAGTTCAGCTATATAGGTGTAATTCCCGAAAAAACGCGATTTTACATAAAAAATTACATTTTTTATTCCCGCCTCTACGGTGCAATTCTTGTATATACTCACGGAATTTCAGAAATAGCTCTAAAGATTTGATTAAATTTTTGTATACATGCATATTACATTCACAGCGTTTTCTCTACTCAGTTTTAGGTAACACATTCACATCTCTTTCTCTACTCACTCTTCTATAAACAATTTTCTATAAAAACGTGGTTTTGCACCAAAAACATTTTTATCCGCACATTTAAAATAATTCATACCATGTTCTATATGTTTGAAATATAAATGCTATTACATTCACACTGTTTTTGCCTCTCACTTTTAGGTAACACATTCATATCTCTTTCTCTACTCACTCTTCTACAAATAAGTATATAAGTTTCTGTATGCTTGAAATTAGAGATGCTGCATATTACATTCACAGTGTTATCTCTACTTACTTTTAGGTAACACATTCACATTTCTTTCTCTGCTCAGTCTTCTATAAACAATTTTCCATAAAAAACGTTATTTTGCACCAAAAACACCTTTATCCCCGCTTTTAAAATAAGTCATACCATGTTCTGTATGTTTGAAATAGAAATGCTATTACATTTACACTGTTTTTTCGTCTCACTTTTAGATAACACATTCATATCTCTTTCTCTACTCACTCTTCTACAAATAAGTCATGCAATTTTCTGTATGCTTGAATTAGAAATGCTACATGTTATATTCATACTGTTTTCTCCACTCACTTTTAGGTAACACATTCACATCTCTCGCTACTCACTCTTCTGCAAATAAGTCATATAATTTCGTGCATGTTTGAAATAGAAATACTACGTATTACATGCACACTGTTTTCTCTACTTGCTTTTGGGAAACACATTCATAACTGTTTCTCTACACACTCTTCTAGAAATAAGTCATACAATTTTGTGCATGTTTGTAATAGAAATGCTGCGTATTACATTCACACTGTTTACTATGCTTACTTCTAGGTAACACATTCACATCTCTTTCTCTACTCACTCTTCTACAAACAATTCATGTCATCTATGCAACTTGGATGTTTGTATACCAGGTGAGTGCCGCGCCTTATTTTTTGGAAGGTAGGCCACCCATCTAACGGCATGTGCGCATTAGTCCAGTTTTGCGCTTACTAAAATGTATTGCTTAACGTTCTTAAAGAGAGGAATGCGCAAAGTTGACAGCAACAGTGCTTTAAGGGACAGAACGACTCCTCGCTGAAGTACCCCTCAAAAACATACGACTCGTTTACTGAGAGCGAATTCCGGTTTCCAGCCGATTTTACAAACTTTTTATTAGAGTATACATAGCAACGTAATTTAGTAAACGCCTCGGAAAAATTGGACCTATCATATAGGTACACTAACAATGTCAGCTAAAAAGAAAATGGTGGATTCTTGTACTTAGAGCAGGGGTTGGCTGCCAAACATTACGAAAATTTTAGAGACACGCCTCATCCATCATGGACCCGTACAGTCAAAACGGACATATTATTAAATAACAGTTTATTTACATTTTTGCGTGAACTACGCCTCGTGCATCTCAATTAATATGCACAACATCTTTTGCCATTTAAGTAATAATATTAAAATGCCCAGCAAATGATTAAATCTGTCTTAAAAGGCTAAATCGAGCCCGAAAACTCGCGAGGTGGCAATGCCAGGGACGCAAGTCCTACTATTGAACGCGGTAGGCGCTTTCAGTTGAGTATCGAAATAGCTGAATAGGATTGTGACGGGTCCTCTGCGTTAAGCCCCAATGTGGTAGGTTCGAGCCTCAGTAGTGTAAATATTTTTTTTTTATGTTCATCAAAACTTGGAAACCGAATTCACAATAATCTAATTATAAAGTCGCTGAGCGTTTAGGACATTATCATTTAAATCGTTTTTGATTGTCTGCATTTTGTAATTGAACAGGTGTAATGACTTCTGCGTCATTGGACTGGCATGATGTAGTGTGTTGCGAATGCCGACGCCTGCGTTCTCCACACGTATGCTGTCGCACAATATTTTGTGTCAGTCTTTCATTATGTATTCGACAGACGAGTACGCAGATATGCTTTTGATCTAAGGAGAAGTAAGAACAAATACACCGGAGAAAATATCTCGGGAGAGATATCCGAGTAGGCGACAACCAACAGCAAACAGCTTCCGGAATGTTGAAAGGCGTCTGCGTGTAACAGCATCACTTGCAAGAATGCCTCCTCATAGACACACACCAGCAACATCGGGTGTTAATGCAGAAGCAGTTTTGAATGCCACCCAGAACAATCCGCATACTAGTGCACGGGTAGTTGCTCAGCCAGTCTTCTGTAGTGCGAATATTGAACACTAATAAGTTCCATTCTTATGGTTTGCACTTCACGGGAGAGATTTCGAAGCTCGAGTGATCTTTTGTGAATGGTTGCTGGAGTGAGTAGCAAGAGATGTGGGATTCGCATCCAGGATATTGTTTTCTGACGAATCAAGATTCCACAACAATGGAACTGGAAATCGTCACAATATGCGCTATTGGAGTGTTGATAATCCTCATTGGGTAAGGGAGGCAGCATTCTAAGAGCAGTGGGGTGTAAATGTCTGTTGTGGAATCTTGGGAGACCACCTTGTTGAACCATTATTCTTCGAGGGGAATGTAACAGGAGCACGCTACCTGGAGTTCCTCTGTAGCTCACCCCTTATTATTAGGGAATGTGCCACTGCAGCAGCGAATGACGATGTGGTTTCAACACGATGGCACTCCTCCGTATCGGTCGAGGATCGTCTGCAATCATTTGAATGCTGCACATCCTGGTTATTGGATAGGAAGACAAGGACCAGTCCCCTGGCCTGCCAGATCACCTGATCTGACATCCCTTGACTTCTTTCTGTGGGGTTATTTAAAAGAACGCATTTATGCTGAGGAGCTGGACAATCCAGAAACCCTTCCTCGGCGAATTACAGTGGCTTGTAGATCTGTTCAACCCTGTGTATAAATGATCCTTATTTTAATTGCACCTACCTATAGGTATGCTTAAACAGCTACCTAATTGTAGTTCACCAATAAAGAAACATCAAGCAATGCCATTAAACATAAATAAAGCAATAAAAATGAATATAATAACCGTTTTTAGAGTAATAATTTATAAATTGTGAGGATTGCACGGTAAAAAAGTTATTACATGCAGGTGATTGGAACCACCTTCACAGCAGACGGATTACTTCGAAGTGCTGCGCTCGTTCCAATTGAGCTAACGTGTAAGGTTTAAGATGTAATACTTGCTGGTTCCAGTGAACATTTGCAGAAGTGCAAACGTCAGCTGTCTAATTACGAATATATTAAAAGCCGATGTGATAAAATCTATATTAGCACTAATTTCATCGAGTGTTAAACATCCATGTTAAATACGCGGGTAGAACCTAGTAATGGGGTCGATGTTTTCATGTTGGAGTATAAAATGCGGATTGCATAAAACTGGAGAATAAGGGGTAGCTGACTCACTTGGTATATCTGTTAAGCTCGAAAGCCGCTTAACCAATCACCGCGAAATTCGGCACGTATATGTATTATTTCATTGGGAAACTTTTTATGGTAACAGTTTTACTACACAATATATTACTTTCAGATGGTTTTCTACTCGCATTTCTTTTACATAGTATGTTCATTTATCCTCTGTTTGCCCTTCAACACACAATTCATATATAATATGAATATTATAATGCAATATTATATAGTATTCTATGATTGAAATATAAATGCAACGTATTACATTCACACGACTTCCTCGACTAATTCTTTCTTTACGAGACACCATCAGTCTTCTTTCGCTACTCGCCCTTCAACATATAATTCATACAATTTGATATATTTGAAAAATAAATACAACGTATTATATTCATACTATTTTCTCTTCTCACTTGTTTTACGTAACAATTCACATGTTATTCCCTATCGTTTATCAACTTCATACATACCAACGCCTATACATAGCGTATGTTGAAGAGTGAGTAAATTCCAAAACAGGTTGACCGATCGCCATGAAATGTGATATATCTAATTGTTTTCATGGCGAAGGTTTTTATGCAATCCATTTTACCACCCAACGTATTACGTTCACGTGGTTTTCTCTACTCCTTTTTCTTTTACTAAACACAATCAAATTTCTTTCACTACTCCCGTTTCAGCGAACAATTACGAACAATTCATACAATTTTCTATATGATTGAAACAGAAATGCGTAGTACATTCACATGGCTTTATCAACCAGCTTTTCTTCTTGTAGTATTTGTTATTGTTCAAAAGTGTTTTTGCTTAGTGTTGCTCTGGTGCTTTAATAAAAAATAAAGAAATAGTTAAAAAAGTAAAGTAATCACAATTGATGTCAGGAGTGCGCCGAAAAGCACGATATGGAACAGTTGACGAAATAAATGTTAGCCAAGATGGACATAATGGGAAATGAAATGAATTCTGGAATGCGGCAGAGGAAACAAATATGAAAACCGAATTGGAGAAATGTAAACTACGGAATAGAAAATATAGGAACAAAGATGGACAAAATGAAAACAAAAATGGAAGGCAAACTGAAAATGTATACTCCGAAACAGAAAAGAAGAAGACGGGAATGTGTAATATGAAGGTAGATCTATTGGAGAATACTAACGAGCGACTGACCAGAGTAAAGGAAGCCATGGAAGAACTGGACGGAAAGATAAAGGACCTTGGCAATGTGTTAACGCCCTGGAGTCAATCGCAGCAGCAAGGAACTGAACTCCATAATAGAACAAATGCTCGACGAAAACGTCAAACTGGGTGGATATCTATGGGGGAGGCCTACGTTTAGCATTAGACGTTTTACAGCTGAAATGATGGTGTTTATGAAATATTCGTATCTCGGAAATGTGTCTTCACAATTGCGATTAAATTGTTATTTAGTTAACGTTTTGACCTTCAGTTTATCTAAATAAGTATCTTCTCCCACAAAAACAGGATTTCACAAAAACAGAGGCGAAAAACGCCCAGCGAAGCTCGGTCGCCCAGATACTATTCCTTATTGTCTCTTTGGGTGACTTAGGCTTATTGTATTTCTCCATATAAACACGTACCTGTTACTGTGGCCAGAGAACGTGACACGGAATCGGCACTTGATGACAGCAGGACAAGGTGCATGTATATGCGCAAAGACTGTGGGGGTAGGGGTGGAAGTTCCGACGGCACTGCCTGAAGTCCAATTGCAGCGCAACCTAATTTCCGTTCGTTTTGGCATTAGCGCTTAAGAAATCGTCAGCATCCTTATGAGCGACTCTCGCAGAATAATGTCATAAAACGTCAAAATCGGTCCGGGTACTTTTCTATGACTTTGTTGTCTTCTAAAGTTTTACCACAAACACAGTTTTCTTCTCGACATTAACAGTCTTTCGGGCTATCACAACCCACAACTTGCACTTCTTGTAACCTTATCTCAGTCCTTTCGATGTCTTTCTTCACTTTCTCTGTCTCTCATACACTAACTACGGCCTTACAATCACTCGACGCTCGTTGAATCTTCTTAAGACGACCGATGTACCTTTGACGACGACACACACTCACACACACACACACACACACACACACACACACACACACACACACACACACACACACACACACACACACACACACACACACAGCTGTCACACGGACACACTGACCGACTCATGTCTGAACTCTAACTCTAATCGCTAATTAATTACTGCTGCCTGGCCTCCTTATACAGTGGCAATGACGTCACACGGACTTTTCTGGTGTCCTACACACACGCACCGGCAATGACGCAGCTAGATCTTTTACGAAGGTACTGGAAAAAGCTCCTTTTGGTTCTGCTGCTTCAAATATTGTTAGTCACATACACACAGTCGCGCAAAGCAGCCTGACCTTGTACGCCTTTGTCCGCTACTTGGCCCGGTATATGGTGTGAGGTAGCTTAGCCCCGTCTGTACTTTGTTGAGCGGCGAGCCCGAAGTCATAATAATACAAAAGATACACAATTGTGACTAAGATTAGCAAAAGTAATAAGTAATAAAGTCTTTAACATATTAAGGCAAGGTTATCTATAACGTATGTCACACAAGAGGTCATTCTTAATTCGGCTTTATACCGCTCACAGCTTATAAGATTAATATTCGTCCGCATTCTTATACAGAATTGCGAGAAAAATATGTTTGCGATAACATTAAAAGAAACAGAATGGAGTTCAATTCAATTTTGGAAACTAATAAAAAAAAGTATATTGATCTGGATGCGACTAAACACGCACATAGGTAGGTACTTAAATATGAAACATTAATAAGTTAGAAGATTATAACACTCACTCCCTTGTTCTATGTATGTGAGGAATCAATGAACATATAAAACTGAGCAAATACCTGAGGTTTCAAAATACTCGTTCTCAGTTCCTGTGGATGTGGGACCTTGTACGTGTCCAATCAGCCTCTAAAAGTGCATTTAGTCATTTCTAACAAGGCTTGGTTATTGCGTGTTCCCTGCACATCTGCACTTAAAATTTCGTTTTTTACCTATCCCTTTTCCAGGGTTAAACCGCTAATTTCACATTCTATCATTCTGTGTGTATCACGATATTAGTTAAGTACATTTAATACTGCCGAATTTTTGCAATGGACTGTTGATAAACTTATTTTCAATAGATTTAGAGAGCAACATTTAACGCAAAGTAACATTTAAATAACCGACTTTAGAACATTGCATTGCTGATAAGCCACATGGCATACCTGTTTCGGATAAGGCCATCTGCACAACTTAAAACATAAACAGATAGGGCAGGTTTTGCTGGGAACAACGGTTAGTTCGTTATTTCGCAATAAAAGCCTGCATTTGCTCGCTTTTAAGCAGAATTTAGGCACTCCCCAAGGTCATTACTTCCGTTAGGTCGAAATGTGGTGTGGGAAATTCTTCAAGGGAAAAAAAAAAAAAAAAAAAAGAATGAGAGCAGGGACGAACTGCAAAAAACGTTTTGACATTCATCTTCTGGGATAGCAATCTGTCTATTGACGGTTCCTTTTGTGACCCTATGACATAGGTACAGAGATCTCAGAAGCGTCATTTCCCTTTGAAAAGATCAGAACGCCGAATTTCCTGAACATCTGCTAGGGCCAACAAGGCGCAAACCTCAAGGCTTGTAGAAAAATTAGGATTTCGACGTTAAGAAATCCGTTTATACTTGTTTAACTAAAATGTGACCATGCACTTTCCTTTTCCCAAGTTTACACGTTAATTGAGAAAACATAACCTTATAGAACTTAATGTGAGAATATATAAAAACGTCAAAGAACAATATTAGGAAACAATAGAACGAGTAACAGACATACATGTGAAGAAATTGTTTCATTAAGCATAATTCTGTAATGTTTTCTTCATTTGTTGAGTTACTTCAACGGTTTTGGTTGTGTTTCTTCGGAAATATCTGATGTGTTGCACTCATATAACTTTCTCTACTCTTGTACTAGCCATTCTTACAAACTCTTATTCCTCTATCTTCTTCATGGTAGTCGAGATAAACATTTGCAGAAATGATCTTATTGCATATTTTCCTGTAAGTGCAAGGGGAATGTGGCAATACAAGCAGGCTTTGAGTGATAGTCAAGTCTTTTAAAGCTTTAAAATTTGGGTCTCTTTGCACGGCCAAGAGAAAAAAGGTGTATAAATGACTTTCCATTTGAGGAAAGTATAGGTATTGCAATACTCCTACAAATAAGGAATATCTCCGAAGTGGTTCACTCCACAAAAAAGTGCATTTGAACATAACTTGTGTGTTTTGACGAGAACTACATTTTTTGTATGTAAGATTTGGTCTATCTCTTACGGTTTACCATTTGCGCAAAAGTCATCCAGAGTAAACAGGACTACATGGACTATAGACAGAATTCAAAAAATATATTTCATTTGCCATAAAATATGTTAAACGTATGGCATTTTAATCAAAATTGTTAGCGTCATTTTTGAGAAAATCAAAATTTTTCAAAAATTCTTCATAGAAAGGGTAGTTAAGGGTGGAGCAATTTTCTTAAAAATCTTTGTGTCACATCCTTAAACGATATTAAACTTAAATACCAAATTTGGTTTTTAAACGACTTTTCCTTTTGAATTATGCTGTTCGCAGACAGAAACGCAAACACACACACACACATACGCGGACCTTTTTCTAAAAATGCCTTTTTTGGATTCAGGGGGCCTCAAAATACGTTTTCGGTGAAATCTCGACATCGAATGTTTGGGTGGAATACAATACTTGCCCTACTTACTATACGTAGTAGAGAAAGTAAAAATGAATAAAGTTGAATGGGTTGGCACTTCACTATCTTTTTTCTACTTTACTTCGGATAATTTGCGATATTTTGCACCACGAAGACATTTCCTGCCATCCATGTTTTAACTAAGACGCTTAAGCACTGAGAAAAACACAAATGCTTCAACAAACGATTATAGAAAACATGAGCTCAGAAAGGTGAAACCAGCGATAAGATAGTAGAGCAGACGGTCACAAGGATACTTAACAATGTAGCTAACAGCGAACGAACAAGTTAAAACTATCTCACCCATGTCTAAAAATTCTAAATTTTTTTTCATTGAAGCACGTTTTTCTCCAAAATGATACTTTAGAGTCTGATGTGTTACTTTAAGACGAACTTCTCTACCACTCTTTAGCAAACTATTGTTGCAAAAGTATATTCTGTTATCTTCTTCGTATTAATCGATATAAACGATTATAGAATGTTTTCTTACACGTTTTCTTGTAAGTCCTACTGGCGCAATAAAGAAACACAGTGCGCTTAAACGTGAACCAAACCTTTTAGGAACGTGTCGCTATGTGACGGTTTAGAAATTCCATTCTCTTCGCATGAAAACGATAAGAAAACGAAGAGCTTCTTTGCAGTTGAAAAAGTATAAAGTGTTTGACAATTCAAACCTACAATAAAGAATATATGGGAAACGTTAATGTCACAAAAATGTTTTAACAAAATCTACATTTTTTGTGCAGTAAGATTTTGGCTACCTCATACTGTTTACCAGTTACTATACAAAAGCCATTCATAATGAAGAGTTCCTCAAAGTTATCCCCAGAAAATTCTAATGTAACGTTCATTTGTCATGTAAATATCTTAAACATATGGTATTTTAAAGAAAATCGTTAGTTACTTTTGAAAAAAAAAAAAAAAAAAGATCACTTTGAAAACTCTTCCAAGTAAAGGGTAGTTTGGGACACATGAGATTTTCTTAAATCTTGTGTTGCGTTTTTTGAAAATACTGAACTTAACCACCAAGTTAGGCATTCATAGGACATTCCGTTTTGGGGTTATGCTGTTCACGTACATACAGACAAGCACACGGACCTTGTTTCTAAAACTACTTTTTGGGAAGGCTCAGAAGGCCTACAAACATGTATTTCCGGTGAAATCTCGACATTGAATTTTTGGGTGGAATATAATACTTCATCTAGTTATTGCAGATACGCAGTAGAGAAAATGAACAGAAATTTGGGCCAAATCACGTGACAAGAGCTGGTTCCACTTTACTGCTGTGAGTAGCTTAGTTGTGAACACAGTCTTATTATATAATGGACTATACACTCAACTATTTTTGACCTATCCATCATTACGAGACATATTTAAACCAGTGATTTCCAATTCGCTGCCGTATTAAACAGAAATAGAAGAAAAGCAGGGGAAAAAACATGCTGAGTTCCATCCAGTTCGTTATTGATTGGTCGCCACTTTCTTCCCCACAAGAAAGTTGTTGATGACCGACCGTTGAGTTCTAGGGCGGGGACCACGCCCAGGTACTACTTTACAGAAACATGACACTCCACTTTCCTATTTCACATCTTAAGGATCAAACTGTTACTCTCCATGATTATGCATGTATATATGTTCTTCAAATTTATATCGTTCATTTTAAATGAAAAGAAGAATGTGCACACAAAATTGTACTTCAATACCCGTAGCAGTTTTTAAGTTATTACTTGTTTAAACACTATGTAACCATCAACAATAATACCTCCAGTATTCTTTCATTTGTAGTTTTTATATTTTTGCTTAAAATTTTTCAGCAAATTGAAGAAATATTACATTGCGTGGAACATTTTGATGCTCCAAAGATGTAAAAGTAAATAGATCAATACGCAGCGTAGGTACCCTGAAATGTTTCTAAACCCAAAGAAAGGCAATCCAGAGAGACAAAAGCGTACCACACAAAAAGTGTATTTATTTTAAATAACCGTTTTTGTACCGTTAGCAATTTCTGAGATACCCATCCCTTGTTATTGGTTTGAATCTTTCAACACTTCATTTTTTGAAGTTCTGTAGCTATTCAGTTGTTTCTCTCGATGTGATAGGAACTATATGGAATTTCTATAATAGCTCCACCTTTGGATCCGCCGTCAATAACCAACCCGATATACGTCGAAACCAAAGCACACCATAAAATATAGTACCTTAAATATCGGCGATTATCTGTGAGTTTTCAAAATGTATTATAACCCTGGTAAAGACTACTTGAATGTAACGCGATAGCAGTGCTGTTTCTAAATCTCTCGAGTAAAATGGTTCTGCTACAACAAAAACACAGGGCATGAGTCCACGTGGCATTTGTTTGTGTGTTAGTCGCAGCGGATACAAACACCAGGTTATCGTGGAGGGATACAAGGTCTGGATCTAAGGCTAGATGAAGTATAGGGGTACATATAGTGACCCGATTTTCAAATATCTTACTATCGATTCATTTTTGTCTATCTCTCTTATCCCTTCAATGAAATGTTTAATAAAATTATATCTGCAAGTGTTTATCTTGATTATGATGAAGCAGATAGAAAAATAAACTTTGTAGCAATAGTCTGTAGAAGTTAGGTATATCAAAATAAACGATAGTGGACAAAGAAAAGTATGTGCATGTAAACCATGAGATTTTTCACTTTGTGCAAAGATATAAAATTACTGTAATATGTGTCGCCTCATTTACTCACCTTTGGAACAGAACCTAGGAAATCAGTTTTCTAAATTAGTGCCTTCATGTTGTGCATTTCCGAGGGACTGCACTCTCTTTCTTCAAATAAATAATTTAAATTATATAAGTATGTACTACTGTACAGAATTTAAGAATTAATATAACATATTAATTGTTCTGTCAAGCTCGGATTAGAGGACAAAAACTGTTGACGACAGAATGCACTTTTATGACGAATAGTGTTGTAGAACGTCTTGGATATCAAACAAATCACGACTTCATTTGATGGTAGTTATCGCATCAGAAGATGCAATAATCATCCAGTAATAAATTCTTCTTCGTCGTGGAAATTAATCTTTAATCGGCAAACACCTCGGTCATTTGTTACCAAGGCGAGAGATTGCAAACAAAACGTCAGCTTTGTGGCTACTCGCTACTCAATTTTCAACAAATTAAAAATAAGGATGCTTTTAAAATGTTATATGCTGAAACATTTTCGGAACTCTGTTGTATATAGCTTTGCATCGTATCCATTAACTGACAACTGAACTTCTCTTACTGTCTGCTGCCGTGGAATAGGCTTGCTGTACAATACAAACTAATTCCTTATTTAATATGACCACTCATCTTAATATATTCGAGGACAATTGTTACGTTTACGGTTCCATTACTATATGAATCAATATATTATGTTACAGAATCAAAGGTTGTGGAATAAACAAGGTATCCCAAAAAACACCGACAATGCCTAATAGGTATATTGTACGGGATGGTAAACTGATCGGTTTTCAAGAAGGGACCCCTTCCGGAATCACACGGTTTGGGCTCTGGAGAGCGTCCAAGTCTGAGAACGAATGATTGCGACAATTTGTTCCGATTCGTTTTGGTGTCGTTGCAAAATTTAGAAACTGAGTCGTATCCTTGCTGTACGTTTACCTACTCATGTTTCTGTAGCGGCAGTGTTTGCAGAAATGTCGAACTTCAGGGATGTCTTGATGTAGGAATAGATTAGTTCCATTAGTGCCGTAATTTTATTATAACTTGATCGTTAAAATTCTGATGAAGCAATCGCGTACAAATTTGGAATATCATCCCTATAGAAATGAGAAGTGAGGTGAAATGGAGGGACAGGAAATTCGGGGGTTGTAATTATCATAAGTAATGCCACGAGTGATTGACAAATTATCGATAAATTCTCGAGTCACGAAGTATTTAGAGAATTTGACTATCACGAGTTGCATTTATTAAGACTATTTCACGAATTAAAGAGTGATATAGCCCATGAAATGTTATTTAAACACTGTATTGTGTTGCAACTAACCCTGGCCTGGACCTCTAATCCTGTAGTTAAGCACTACAAGATCACTTTCCCCGCTAACTGCCAAAGGGGGTGGACAGAAATTGTTAAATCAAACAAATTAAATAGAAGAGAAAATTGACTAAGTGCAGGAAACCAATGATTTGTGGATCGACCACGGGAAAAGGTAATACTATAGTATGTATGAATATATACCGGGTGGAAGGGAGTTCATTACACTAATTTAAACCAGTGGTAGATCTCGGTATTTGGAACACATTTTGTATCTCACATTTTTGTCTCCGACCATTTCCTATGGAGATATTTTAGTTTTATCAAAAACAACTTGGCAACACTGCAGATTGTGTGGGTGGTCACGTTCCCTGGCCCCGTACATAAACAAACAGCGCAACGGTGGGTTTAGGAAACAAACTTATACCCTACCTTCTCCTTCCGTGTTTACTGTGGAATGTAGGGGCCAATCACAAGCGTTAGCGAAAGCTGTTTACATTCACAAACCAGGCCAATTCCCTGACGAGCCTCAACGCAACGTTGTCCAGTTACGTCATCTCGGAAATAACGAATCGGAATATTCCTTCACGTCTTTTAAGTGATTAATTATTTCGAAACCCTGTGTGATGTTCCATAATTACTACCGAAGTTATGTCAGAAATAAGTTACTCTACGCATCTTACAAGTAACGGCGGCGCCGTGGCCAAGCGGTTAGCGCGCTCGCCTACCACCTAGGCAGCCCGGGTTCGATCCGAGGGACCCGCATGTGGTATTTGTGGTGGAAGAAGTAGCCTCAGGGCGGGTTTTCTCCGGGTGCTCCGGTTTCCCCCGCCATCTTATTCCACAGGTGCTCCATCTTCATTCCATGTGTCATCAGTGTCACCGCCTGCGGTGCCGTAGTAGTAAAAGCGGGCGTTAAACACTACAACTTACCAGTAACACATTGTTATCTTTGCACGTTCTTGTGGAATTACACATCTAAATTGGCTAAAAACTACTTATTTTTTTGAAATGGGCTGATCAAAGAACAAAATGCCATTGGACTTTTTTGTTTGTGATGCTTCTATGAAGCACATATTAGAAGGAATGTAATGATTTCCCTTCCATCCTGTATGTATGTATGTATGTATGTATGTATGTATGTATGTATGTATGTATGTATGTATGTATGTATGTATGTATGTATGTATGTATGTATGTATGTATGTATGTATGTATGTATGTATGTATGTATGTATGTATGTATGTATGTATGTATGTATGTATGTATGTATGTATGTATGTATGTATGTATGTATGTATGTATGTATGTATGTATGTATGTATGTATGTATGTATGTATGTATGTATGTATGTATGTATGTATGTATGTATGTATGTATGTATGTATGTATGTATGTATGTATGTATGTATGTATGTATGTATGTATGTATGTATGTATGTATGTATGTATGTATGTATGTATGTATGTATGTATGTATGTATGTATGTATGTATGTATGTATGTATGTATGTATGTATGTATGTATGTATGTATGTATGTATGTATGTATGTATGTATGTATGTATGTATGTATGTATGTATGTATGTATGTATGTATGTATGTATGTATGTATGTATGTATGTATGTATGTATGTATGTATGTATGTATGTATGTATGTATGTATGTATGTATGTATGTATGTATGTATGTATGTATGTATGTATGTATGTATGTATGTATGTATGTATGTATGTATGTATGTATGTATGTATGTATGTATGTATGTATGTATGTATGTATGTATGTATGTATGTATGTATGTATGTATGTATGTATGTATGTATGTATGTATGTATGTATGTATGTATGTATGTATGTATGTATGTATGTATGTATGTATGTATGTATGTATGTATGTATGTATGTATGTATGTATGTATGTATGTATGTATGTATGTATGTATGTATGTATGTATGTATGTATGTATGTATGTATGTATGTATGTATGTATGTATGTATGTATGTATGTATGTATGTATGTATGTATGTATGTATGTATGTATGTATGTATGTATGTATGTATGTATGTATGTATGTATGTATGTATGTATGTATGTATGTATGTATGTATGTATGTATGTATGTATGTATGTATGTATGTATGTATGTATGTATGTATGTATGTATGTATGTATGTATGTATGTATGTATGTATGTATGTATGTATGTATGTATGTATGTATGTATGTATGTATGTATGTATGTATGTATGTATGTATGTATTTTTTTTTTTTACAACAACACTTTATTCCTGCATGTTCCATTACAGAAATGTAATACTACATGCATATGGTTTTACATAATTGAACATATGAGATTACAGTAGAATCGTTATTGGTTTCGTACAATTATGAAATGGTAGTTATTTTTAAAAGTTCAAAGTCTATATTGTTCACATACTTGTGGAATAGTTTCATATGTTTTTCCACTAATTCTTGATTTGTGATAGGCCACTTCGCACCTTTAAGTGTCACGGCTTTCTTGAAATTGTTTCTTTCACGGTTAAGTAGTTCACACTCCCATAGGATGTGGTGCACTGTTTGTGTTTCCTTTTTACACACACATGTTGGATCATTCGTTAATTTGAATCGATGGAAGTAAATTTGAATCGATGGAAGTATTCACCAAACTTCCCATGACCAGTAGTTACTGCTGTGAAGTTGTGGGTAAGCTTAAAATTCATTTTTAGTCTTTTTTCAACGCTGGGGAAATAGGTCTTTGTAAGTGCAGCATTTTGTGTGGTTTTCCACTCGTTTTCCCATCGTTTCAGACTCTCTTGTTTCAGTTCACCTTTCATGGTGCTAATGGGCTTTAAATCGTACACTATTGCTGTAGCTGTGTTGTTTGCTGCTTCTTTAGCTAGTGTATCAGCAAGCTCATTTCCTTGAATTCCTATATGCCCTTTAACCCATGTAAAGTTTATCTTCCATTCTTTGGATTTTAGGATTGATAGGTTGATTCTTATTTCCTCTATCAGAGGATAATGTTTTCGGTTATTCCGTAGAAGATCTAATGTTATCTGGCTATCAGTGTGCACTGCTGCAGATTTATCTTTAATTTCTATGGCATTAAGAATTTTAAGAGCTTGTAATATAGCGATTTGTTCCGCTTGGTTGTTGGAGCACCTGTTGTGTAATTTAAAATGATATTTTTGTATTGATTGATCTAGATAGATTATAACAACTCCAGATCCTACACCCGTGTGAGTTTTGCTACCATCGGTGTATATTTGAATTGCATATGCCTCTGTTTCGTTCTTTTGTTCAATGATTATATTATCAGCAGGATGGGGCCATCTTTCGTAGCTTATTGGGATGTCAAGTTGGGCTGTTGTTTTTGCTCTTCCCTTTATAATATTGTGGTAATTGGCTATTTCCGTTAGTTTAATGATGATTGGAGTTGTTCCGGCCAGAGTACATAGGGCTTCGTGTGAAGTGGTCCTGAATGCTTTTGTAATTTTAATATTTACTAATCTTTGTACCTGTCTTATTTTCTGGGCATTATATTGTGTTTTTAAAGCATCTATCCAAACAGGCACTCCATAGGAGATCAGTGGCAAGATTGCTCCTTTGTAGATTATGCTCATTACTTCAGAACGCAGTCCCCAGTTGATTTTTGCCGATTTTCCTAATGCATATATTAGTTTCTTTGACTTTTCCACTATATGATCAATGTGCTGACGGAATCTGAATCTGTTGTCTACTATTATTCCTAGATATTTTATAGTCTCTGTCTGTTCTATTTTGCCATTGTCAAGGTATACGCTTAACCGTTGTTTAGTTTTTGGTTTCCTTCGAGATATTAGCATTACTTGACTTTTGCTTCTATTGAATGTTATCTTGTTTGTTGCGGCCCATGTTGTAATTTTTTGGATTTCTATATTTGCTTGATTCTCTAATTCCAGTGTGTTTTTTCCTTTGATAAGAACCAGAACATCATCGGCAAAGACGATAAGTTTAGTACATGGTTTGAAGTTTAGTTTCAGTAAGGAGTCATAATAGATGTTCCATAGCCCAGGCCCACAGCAGGATCCCTGTGGGCATCCCTTAGTTGCTTTCCTTTCTACCGAGATACTGTATGTATGTATGTATGTATGTATGTATGTATGTATGTATGTATGTATGTATGTATGTATGTATGTATGTATGTATGTATGTATGTATGTATGTATGTATGTATGTATGTATGTATGTATGTATGTATGTATGTATGTATGTATGTATGTATGTATGTATGTATGTATGTATGTATGTATGTATGTATGTATGTATGTATGTATGTATGTATGTATGTATGTATGTATGTATGTATGTATGTATGTATGTATGTATGTATGTATGTATGTATGTATGTATGTATGTATGTATGTATGTATGTATGTATGTATGTATGTATGTATGTATGTATGTATGTATGTATGTATGTATGTATGTATGTATGTATGTATGTATGTATGTATGTATGTATGTATGTATGTATGTATGTATGTATGTATGTATGTATGTATGTATGTATGTATGTATGTATGTATGTATGTATGTATGTATGTATGTATGTATGTATGTATGTATGTATGTATGTATGTATGTATGTATGTATGTATGTATGTATGTATGTATGTATGTATGTATGTATGTATGTATGTATGTATGTATGTATGTATGTATGTATGTATGTATGTATGTATGTATGTATGTATGTATGTATGTATGTATGTATGTATGTATGTATGTATGTATGTATGTATGTATGTATGTATGTATGTATGTATGTATGTATGTATGTATGTATGTATGTATGTATGTATGTATGTATGTATGTATGTATGTATGTATGTATGTATGTATGTATGTATGTATGTATGTATGTATGTATGTATGTATGTATGTATGTATGTATGTATGTATGTATGTATGTATGTATGTATGTATGTATGTATGTATGTATGTATGTATGTATGTATGTATGTATGTATGTATGTATGTATGTATGTATGTATGTATGTATGTATGTATGTATGTATGTATGTATGTATGTATGTATGTATGTATGTATGTATGTATGTATGTATGTATGTATGTATGTATGTATGTATGTATGTATGTATGTATGTATGTATGTATGTATGTATGTATGTATGTATGTATGTATGTATGTATGTATGTATGTATGTATGTATGTATGTATGTATGTATGTATGTATGTATGTATGTATGTATGTATGTATGTATGTATGTATGTATGTATGTATGTATGTATGTATGTATGTATGTATGTATGTATGTATGTATGTATGTATGTATGTATGTATGTATGTATGTATGTATGTATGTATGTATGTATGTATGTATGTATGTATGTATGTATGTATGTATGTATGTATGTATGTATGTATGTATGTATGTATGTATGTATGTATGTATGTATGTATGTATGTATGTATGTATGTATGTATGTATGTATGTATGTATGTATGTATGTATGTATGTATGTATGTATGTATGTATGTATGTATGTATGTATGTATGTATGTATGTATGTATGTATGTATGTATGTATGTATGTATGTATGTATGTATGTATGTATGTATGTATGTATGTATGTATGTATGTATGTATGTATGTATGTATGTATGTATGTATGTATGTATGTATGTATGTATGTATGTATGTATGTATGTATGTATGTATGTATGTATGTATGTATGTATGTATGTATGTATGTATGTATGTATGTATGTATGTATGTATGTATGTATGTATGTATGTATGTATGTATGTATGTATGTATGTATGTATGTATGTATGTATGTATGTATGTATGTATGTATGTATGTATGTATGTATGTATGTATGTATGTATGTATGTATGTATGTATGTATGTATGTATGTATGTATGTATGTATGTATGTATGTATGTATGTATGTATGTATGTATGTATGTATGTATGTATGTATGTATGTATGTATGTATGTATGTATGTATGTATGTATGTATGTATGTATGTATGTATGTATGTATGTATGTATGTATGTATGTATGTATGTATGTATGTATGTATGTATGTATGTATGTATGTATGTATGTATGTATGTATGTATGTATGTATGTATGTATGTATGTATGTATGTATGTATGTATGTATGTATGTATGTATGTATGTATGTATGTATGTATGTATGTATGTATGTATGTATGTATGTATGTATGTATGTATGTATGTATGTATGTATGTATGTATGTATGTATGTATGTATGTATGTATGTATGTATGTATGTATGTATGTATGTATGTATGTATGTATGTATGTATGTATGTATGTATGTATGTATGTATGTATGTATGTATGTATGTATGTATGTATGTATGTATGTATGTATGTATGTATGTATGTATGTATGTATGTATGTATGTATGTATGTATGTATGTATGTATGTATGTATGTATGTATGTATGTATGTATGTATGTATGTATGTATGTATGTATGTATGTATGTATGTATGTATGTATGTATGTATGTATGTATGTATGTATGTATGTATGTATGTATGTATGTATGTATGTATGTATGTATGTATGTATGTATGTATGTATGTATGTATGTATGTATGTATGTATGTATGTATGTATGTATGTATGTATGTATGTATGTATGTATTTTTTTTTTTTTTTTTTTTAATATAAACATTCTTTATTTTCGGCATGTTCCATTACAAAAAACGTAATACTACATGCCATTATAGTACATGCTTAATAAATATACTAATACATAGTTTTACTTATGGGATATCGTTAGTTGCACTCTAGAGTTTATCCAGTTCTATTGTGTTTAGGTATTCAATAAATTCAGTTGTGTATTCCGTTACTAATTTATGTTGTTGGAATGTCCATTTTCCATATTTGTTTAACATAGCTTTCTTGAATTTGATTCTTTCTCTGTCAAGTTTTGGACATTCAAATAAAACGTGTACGACGGTCTGTTCTGCTGTTTCACAGGAGCACATTGGAAAGTCCTTTATCTTAAATCTGTAAAAGTAAGAATTAAGTCTGCCATGTCCGGTTAGGAAAGTTGTGACTTTACCAGTAAGTGGAAATTTAAGTCGTAATCTATCTGCCACTGTGGGGAAATAAGATTTAGTCACTGCTCCATTTTTGGTGTTTCGCCACTCACTTTCCCACTGATTCACACTTTCTTCATGTAGCTTTCGCATGATGTCACTCACGGGTATCCTGTCGAAACTAACTGGTAGGTCCTTGTTGTTCGCTGCCTGTTTCGCCAGTTGGTCAGCCAGCTCGTTCCCTTCAATTCCGACGTGAGCCTTGACCCATGTGAAGTAGATAATCCAGCTGTGTGCTTCTAGTTGCCTTATTTGTTTTCTTATTTTTTCAATAAGGTGAAGATGGTTGTTAGAGTTCCGTAATGAATCAAGAGTGATTCTGCTGTCAGTGTGTAAAGCAGCTGTTTTTTGAACATGCTGTAGTTGGAGATGTTCAAGGTGTTCAAGGGCTTTGAGAATTGCGAACTGCTCTGCTTGATTGTTAGAACATCTACTGTGTAATTTATATTGTAGTTGGTGGACTAGTACTTTGTCTATGAATATAGCAATTCCGGATCCAACTGCCGAATCTTCCTTACTTCCATCAGTGAAAATGTCTACTAAATGGGTTTGATCATTGGGTTTCTCTTTGATCTTGATTATTTCTGCTGGATGAGGCCACGTTGCGTAATGCTCTGGTGTATCAATCGTAATTCCTTCCTGGTTCCCTTTCTTGCTTTCATATAATCTCGCAATCTCCCGAATATGTATCCCTATGGGAGTGTTTTTTGACAGAATGCATAGTGCTTCAGATGACGTAGTGCGATATGCTTTAGTTATTTTTATGTTAATAAGTCTTTGGACTCTTTGTAGCTTGAGTTTGTTATATCTTTTGTTGATTGCTTCTGCCCATACAGGTGCCCCGTATGTATGTATGTATGTATGTATGTATGTATGTATGTATGTATGTATGTATGTATGTATGTATGTATGTATGTATGTATGTATGTATGTATGTATGTATGTATGTATGTATGTATGTATGTATGTATGTATGTATGTATGTATGTATGTATGTATGTATGTATGTATGTATGTATGTATGTATGTATGTATGTATGTATGTATGTATGTATGTATGTATGTATGTATGTATGTATGTATGTATGTATGTATGTATGTATGTATGTATGTATGTATGTATGTATGTATGTATGTATGTATGTATGTATGTATGTATGTATGTATGTATGTATGTATGTATGTATGTATGTATGTATGTATGTATGTATGTATGTATGTATGTATGTATGTATGTATGTATGTATGTATGTATGTATGTATGTATGTATGTATGTATGTATGTATGTATGTATGTATGTATGTATGTATGTATGTATGTATGTATGTATGTATGTATGTATGTATGTATATATGTATGTATGTATGTATGTATGTATTTTTTTTTTTTTTTACAACAACACTTTATTCCTGCATGTTCCATTACAGAAATGTAATACTACATGCATATGGTTTTACATAATTGAACATATGAGATTACAGTAGAATCGTTATTGGTTTCGTACAATTATGAAATGGTAGTTATTTTTAAAAGTTCAAAGTCTATATTGTTCACATACTTGTGGAATAGTTTCATATGTTTTTCCACTAATTCTTGATTTGTGATAGGCCACTTCGCACCTTTAAGTGTCACGGCTTTCTTGAAATTGTTTCTTTCACGGTTAAGTAGTTCACACTCCCATAGGATGTGGTGCACTGTTTGTGTTTCCTTTTTACACACACATGTTGGATCATTCGTTAATTTGAATCGATGGAAGTATTCACCAAACTTCCCATGACCAGTAGTTACTGCTGTGAAGTTGTGGGTAAGCTTAAAATTCATTTTTAGTCTTTTTTCAACGCTGGGGAAATAGGTCTTTGTAAGTGCAGCATTTTGTGTGGTTTTCCACTCGTTTTCCCATCGTTTCAGACTCTCTTGTTTCAGTTCACCTTTCATGGTGCTAATGGGCTTTAAATCGTACACTATTGCTGTAGCTGTGTTGTTTGCTGCTTCTTTAGCTAGTGTATCAGCAAGCTCATTTCCTTGAATTCCTATATGCCCTTTAACCCATGTAAAGTTTATCTTCCATTCTTTGGATTTTAGGATTGATAGGTTGATTCTTATTTCCTCTATCAGAGGATAATGTTTTCGGTTATTCCGTAGAAGATCTAATGTTATCTGGCTATCAGTGTGCACTGCTGCAGATTTATCTTTAATTTCTATGGCATTAAGAATTTTAAGAGCTTGTAATATAGCGATTTGTTCCGCTTGGTTGTTGGAGCACCTGTTGTGTAATTTAAAATGATATTTTTGTATTGATTGATCTAGATAGATTATAACAACTCCAGATCCTACACCCGTGTGAGTTTTGCTACCATCGGTGTATATTTGAATTGCATATGCCTCTGTTTCGTTCTTTTGTTCAATGATTATATTATCAGCAGGATGGGGCCATCTTTCGTAGCTTATTGGGATGTCAAGTTGGGCTGTTGTTTTTGCTCTTCCCTTTATAATATTGTGGTAATTGGCTATTTCCGTTAGTTTAATGATGATTGGAGTTGTTCCGGCCAGAGTACATAGGGCTTCGTGTGAAGTGGTCCTGAATGCTTTTGTAATTTTAATATTTACTAATCTTTGTACCTGTCTTATTTTCTGGGCATTATATTGTGTTTTTAAAGCATCTATCCAAACAGGCACTCCATAGGAGATCAGTGGCAAGATTGCTCCTTTGTAGATTATGCTCATTACTTCAGAACGCAGTCCCCAGTTGATTTTTGCCGATTTTCCTAATGCATATATTAGTTTCTTTGACTTTTCCACTATATGATCAATGTGCTGACGGAATCTGAATCTGTTGTCTACTATTATTCCTAGATATTTTATAGTCTCTGTCTGTTCTATTTTGCCATTGTCAAGGTATTCGCTTAACCGTTGTTTAGTTTTTGGTTTCCTTCGAGATATTAGCATTACTTGACTTTTGCTTCTATTGAATGTTATCTTGTTTGTTGCGGCCCATGTTGTAATTTTTTGGATTTCTATATTTGCTTGATTCTCTAATTCCAGTGTGTTTTTTCCTTTGATAAGAACGAGAACATCATCGGCAAAGACGATAAGTTTAGTACATGGTTTGAAGTTTAGTTTCAGTAAGGAGTCATAATAGATGTTCCATAGCCCAGGCCCACAGCAGGATCCCTGTGGGCATCCCTTAGTTGCTTTCCTTTCTACCGAGATACTGTATGTATGTATGTATGTATGTATGTATGTATGTATGTATGTATGTATGTATGTATGTATGTATGTATGTATGTATGTATGTATGTATGTATGTATGTATGTATGTATGTATGTATGTATGTATTTTTTTTTTTTTTTTTTTTTTTTTAATATAAACATTCTTTATTTTCGGCATGTTCCATTACAAAAAACGTAATACTACATGCCATTATAGTACATGCTTAATAAATATACTAATACATAGTTTTACTTATGGGATATCGTTAGTTGCACTCTAGAGTTTATCCAGTTCTATTGTGTTTAGGTATTCAATAAATTCGGTTGTGTATTCCGTTACTAATTTATGTTGTTGGAATGTCCATTTTCCATATTTGTTTAACATAGCTTTCTTGAATTTGATTCTTTCTCTGTCAAGTTTTGGACATTCAAATAAAACGTGTACTACGGTCTGTTCTGCTGTTCCACAGGAGCACATTGGAGAGTCCTTTATCTTAAATCTGTAAAAGTAAGAATTAAGTCTGCCATGTCCGGTTAGGAAGGTTGTGACTTTACCAGTAAGTGGAAATTTAAGGCGTAATCTATCTGCCACTGTGGGGAAATAAGATTTAGTCACTGCTCCATTTTTGGTGTTTCGCCACTCACTTTCCCACTGATTCACACTTTCTTCATGTAGCTTTCGCATGATGTCACTCACGGGTATCCTGTCGAAACTAACTGGTAGGTCCTTGTTGTTCGCTGCCTGTTTCGCCAGTTGGTCAGCCAGCTCGTTCCCTTCAATTCCGACGTGAGCCTTGACCCATGTGAAGTAGATAATCCAGCTGTGTGCTTCTAGTTGCCTTATTTGTTTTCTTATTTGTTCAATAAGGTGAAGATGGTTGTTAGAGTTCCGTAATGAATCAAGAGTGATTCTGCTGTCAGTGTGTAAAGCAGCTGTTTTTTGAACATGCTGTAGTTGGAGATGTTCAAGGTGTTCAAGGGCTTTGAGAATTGCGAACTGCTCTGCTTGATTGTTAGAACATCTACTGTGTAATTTATATTGTAGTTGGTGGACTAGTACTTTGTCTATGAATATAGCAATTCCGGATCCAACTGCCGAATCTTCCTTACTTCCATCAGTGAAAATGTCTACTAAATGGGTTTGATCATTGGGTTTCTCTTTGATCTTGATTATTTCTGCTGGATGAGGCCACGTTGCGTAATGCTCTGCTGTATCAATCGTAATTCCTTCCTGGTTCCGTTTCTTGCTTTCATATAATCTCGCAATCTCCCGAATATGTATCCCTATGGGAGTGCTTTTTGACAGAATGCATAGTGCTTCAGATGACGTAGTGCGATATGCTTTAGTTATTTTTATGTTAATAAGTCTTTGGACTCTTTGTAGCTTGAGTTTATTATATCTTTTGTTGATTGCTTCTGCCCATACAGGTGCCCCGTACGTCAGAATGGGCAATAAAGCCCCTTTATATATAATTCTCATCACATCACTATTTAGTCCCCAGTTTATTTTTGCGGATTTGGCCAGTGCATGAATTAGTTTTATGCTTTTTTCGCTAACGTATTCTATATGCCGAGTAAAGTTGAGTCTATGGTCAATAATTATGCCCAAATATTTTAAGCTTTCTGTCTGTAGTAACTGCTTATTGTTTAAGTATATCTTGAGTACTCGCTCAGGCAATGGTCTTCTTCTCGAAATTACTAACACTGTAGACTTCTGCTCATTGAAGACGATTTTGTTGTCTCTGGCCCATCTCGATATTTTCTGCAATTCGATGTTAGCGTAATTTTCTATTTC
>CM060964.1:207256903-207286903 GCA_030765045.1 Tenodera sinensis | reverse complement strand
CACACTGATAAATCAGATGATTGACTGTCTGTTCTCCTTTGTTACACGTGCAGGACGGATCATTTATGATGTTAAATCGATATAGGTAAGAATTTGTTTTTCCATGTCCTGTTAATATTGCTGTTAATTCTGGGTTTGCTGGAAGTTTTAATTTTAGTCTGTCTAGAACTGTGGGAAAAAATGATTTAGTAACTGCTGCGTTATTTGTGCTATTCCATCTGTTCTGCCATTGTTCTAGTGATAAATTATTTATTTGTGATATGATGGTGGATTTCGGAATTTTGTAGTATATTATTTCACCTTCTGCAGAAGCTTCTTTGGCTAATCTATCAGCTAGTTCATTACCAGCAGTACCATTATGGGCCTTCAACCAGCTGAAGTGAATTGTCCACTGACGTTGTTGAAGGGCATTAAGGGTATTGTGTATGTTATCTATTATAGAATTATGGTTACTATTATTCTTCAATAAGGATATTGTAACATTGCTGTCTGTGTATACCGCTGCAACTCTTTCTTCAGTCGCAATAGCCTCAAGTTCTTGAAGTTTCTGTAGTGCTTTCCATATGGCCAACTGCTCTGCTTGGTTATTCGTGCATTTTGAATGTAGTCTGTGCTTTAATTGATGGATAAGAACTTGGTGTTTGTATATTACAGCAGCTGCTCCCACTTTTCCTCCAGATTTGCTTCCATCTGTATAAATTTCTATGTCATATATCTTGTTTTCCAGAGTTTCTTGAATAGTTCTCTTATCTGCAGGGTGATTCCAGTTCTTTAGATCTGTGGGCGAATCATAGTCTGTCTCTCCATGAGTTGCTTTATACTGTTTGACTTTGCCACTTATCGTGATGTCTATTGGTTGAATGCCGGCCATGATGCAGGAAGCATCAAAAGATATTGTCCTATAGGCTTTAATAATTTTAATGTTTAGAAGCCTTTGGATGCGTTGTAGTTTTTTGATGTTAGTAGAGTATTGCAGAGCTTCATACCACACAGGTGCTCCATAGGTGAGAATAGGTTCAAGTGCTCCTTTGTATATTGTAGTCAATGCTTTATGTCCAAGTCCCCAGTTTAGTTTCGCAAATTTAGATAGAGTATGTATCAAGGCTATTGCTTTGTCGTGAACATAATCGATGTGCTTGTTGAATCTAAATCTTCTGTCTAAATAAATTCCAAGGTATTTCAATGCTTCGACTTGCTCTATGGGCTTATTGTTGATGTAGATATTAATGCTCAAGTTTTGTCTTTTCTTTTTCCGAGTAACAACTAGTACTTTTGATTTGGTTTCATTGAATTTGATTTTATTGTCTCTAGCCCAATGCTCAATCCTTGTAACATCTACATTGGCATTGTTTTCGGTCTCTATTATTGTTCTACCTCTTGTCATTACAAGCAAATCATCTGCAAATGCAATTATCTCAGTATATTTTGTATAGTCTAGCTGTAGAAGGGGATTGTACAAGACGTTCCACAATCCAGGACCACAGCTCGAGCCCTGTGGACACCCTTTTTCAACATCTTTTTCAGCCCTGTACTCATTGGTACATAAACTTGCTTTTCGATCTCTGAAGTAGTCCAGGGTCAATGCATATAAATTTTGGGGACATTTCACTTGTCTTAAGTTGTTAAGAATACTCGGCCACCATGCCGCATCAAACGCTCCCTGGACGTCTAAACTAATCAGAGCTATGTAGTTGTTATTCTTTAGGTTTTCCATAACATAGTGTTTTACTGCCATCACTGCGTCTATTGTACTTCTCTGTGGAGTGAATCCGTATTGCCGGGCACTAAATAGTCCGTTTGAGTGCATATAATGGAGTATCCTGTCTATCATTAATTTCTCGAGTACTTTTCCACCTATGTTGATTAAGCTGATGGGTCTGTATTTTGAGACATCTTCACTCCTTTCTTTGCCTGGTTTAATTATTGGAATTATTAGAGATTTTTTCCATAATTTTGGAAAGTATCCATTTTTAAGGCAACTGTTGTACATTTCAGTGAAGAAGAGTGGAAACCGTTGAAAAAATCTCAAAATAATATCACTGGTTAGGCCATCCTCTCCCGGGGCTTTGTTGGGATTAAAATGGTGGAGTGCGCTTTTAACTTCCTCTCTTGTAAATTTAACATCGTTTGCAGTATGTAAAGGTTCTGCTATTTTACTTCTTAATTGTACATGATGTTCATTATCATTCTTATCATCATCTGGTATAAAGTGATTTATCATATGTTTTAATGTGTTCTGTGTATCATCTGTATATTTACCGTCCTCAGTCTTGATCGTTGTGAGTATATTTTTACTTTTAAATTTACACGCTGCAATTTTATACACTAAGTGCCATGGGTTGGCTTGATCCGTAGTGCTGCAGAATTCCTTCCAAGAGATTAATTTGCTCGTATCTACTAGATGTCTGTAATTTCTATTAACTTCCAGATATATGTTTTTCCTTTGTTGCCTTAGTTCTTCATTATTGAAGGTTCTTTGATACCTTCGTCGGAGTGCATTAACTCTCTTTCTCATTATAGTTAGTTCAGGGTTCCACCACGGTACAGATTTTCCTTTGTGCCTCTTGATTTTTGACCTGCTTAAATGGAATGCCCCATTACATGCCTCAATTATGCAATTATGACACTGCTGGACCAGTCGTTCTACGTCTGTATAATTATCGACATTTAAAGCAAGTTCTGTGTCTAATTCCTCACTGGATTTGTGGCTGTTAAACACATTCTTAAGATTTTGTTCTAAAAGGGTGTCAAAAGTTGCATAATTTTCATTTCTCTTTATGTATTTTATACCTTTTAAGGTGTTTATATATCCTTGAGTTGTGCTGTCATATGTGAACGATAATATTTTGTGGTCTGAGCAGCTTTCTTCCACTCCACAATTCCAATCTATTATATGAGCAAGGAGGTGACTATTGGTTATTGTTAAGTCTATCCAGCTTTTAGCCCTTGCTGTTTCGAAAGTTGGTATTTCTGTGTTCTCATTAATTATGTGTAGTGATGTGGAAGTGATAAATTCTTCTAGGGCTTTTCCTCGTTCATTATTCATTACATCGTGCCATAAGGTATTTCTCGCATTGGTATCAGCTGATATTATTACTCCATCTCCTTTGGTATGATTCAGAATGTTTTCAATTTTCTTTGTGTCTATTTCTATGTTTCTCTTATAGTCAAAGTACATACTTATAGTGTAAAACTTCTCACAATTATAAGTCACTTCGACTATCACACAGTCTTCATCTGAGCACTGTTTTATTAGTGTGGCATCAATATTGTGGTTGTTAATTATTATGGCTGCTCTTCTTCTTCTATCACCACACTCATATTTTCTCATTGCCATAGGAATTCCTACTAAGTTATTGTTTATCGTGTATGGCTCCTGTATACAGGTTATGTCTATACTTTTTTCATTTATTAGTTGCACTAAATTATTAGTGGCTGTTCTAGAGTGTTGTACATTTACTTGAAAAAACGTTAAACAGCTATGTCTCATGTTATTCTATGACCTCCGGTATACACTCTCATTGATTTAGGTATATTTCCTAATTTATTATTTATTGTATACAGCTCCTGTATGAAAGCTATGTCAATATCATTATGTATAAGTAGTTGTGTTAGATTGCTGGTCGCTATTCTTGAATGTTGTAAATTTACTTGTATACACTTTAATTTTAGATTATCCATATTAATATTCTGTATTTAGTTGTATTCTCTTAATTGCTGCTTGATAGCAGGGACAGTTTTTATCTAACGCAGAATGATTTTCATTAACAGTACTGCCTTTGTTGTATTTTTTGTAGTTAATGCAATTTATACACTTATAATTTTCTTTCTGTATTTGACATTCTTTTAATGTGTGACTTCCAGTACAGTTTGGGCATGTTTTATTTCCTTTGCATTCTTGTGCATGGTGGTTAAACTTTGAACACTTGAAGCAACGGGTGACCATGATCACATACTCCAAGCAAGTTTTATTTTCTTTTCTACTATCTTTCTTCTTTGCTCAGTACTGATTTCTATAATGAGATTTCTGTTTCTTTTCCGGTCTTGAAATTCCCGGATTGGTCTCAATTCAGTATCTGCATTTTCATTTTTAAATTGTTCGTTCTGTGTAGCAAGAGCTTCTGCAGCGTTTTGCAAAGATATTTCTTCAGGGATATTGAAAATGATAATCTTTGGTTTTCTCTTAGTGCTTACATTAGCTTCTAATTCTTCTCCGCATTTACTATTAATATTCTCACATATGGTTTCTGCTTCCAATTTATTTTGCGACTCTATTAGCAAATGACCATTTCTTAAATTTTTCACTGAGGAAATTCCTACCTTCAGTTCAATTGGGTTTACTTTTGTCTTGAGAAGCGTTTTCATATACTCTGAGCTTTGATTATTCTTGCTCTTAACAATCAGTTTAAATGACTTTTGTGGAGTTATTTGTTGGGCTCCTTTCACCACTGTCGAGTAATCCATCATTTGTGTGGGAGGTAGCGCCGCAACTAATCTGTCTACTACAGGATTGACGTAATTCTGGTGGCCACTATGAGACTGTACTGCTGTTAGAGTATGAGGTTTCGACGCGCTGGCTGGCTGGTGGTGACGTAGGATTTCTATTTCCTTATTTTTAACATCCAGCTCAGTTTTCATCAAAGAGAATGTTTTCCTTAATATACTAACTGCATTCATGATATCGTTCTTCAAGTCCATACGCAGATTCTTACTTCTCTCTGTAACATTTAAAAGCATCTGAAATGCGTCCTCACTTTCGTTTTCCATTCTCCTTTCTATGTCCGATGTCATTTCCAGTTAGCTAACCTGTGTTCTCTAAAAGCACGCAATCAGAAGTTACTCAGAGAGATGATCGTACGTTACACGTCACTTCGTCACTTCCAAAACTTTATCAAAACAGTCAAAATAACCTTAAAATCAAGGCCTCCTACAACCTTCCAATAAACAGTCTTTTATACCACGAAATTGTTCACACCAATTTTACACAAATCTCGCCAATCAATCTATCCCCGTTTACCCTAATAACTACACAACACTCAAATACTAATATTAATAAAATGAACCACTTTTTAAAATGAATTAACAGCGTAAACACTGAATCAGAAGAGATAATTACGGTGCACAAAATTTCAACATCAATTCTGCGACCTGGCCACCTCTATCATCATGTATGTATGTATGTATGTATGTATGTATGTATGTATGTATGTATGTATGTATGTATGTATGTATGTATGTATGTATGTATGTATGTATGTATGTATGTATGTATGTATGTATGTATGTATGTATGTATGTATGTATGTATGTATGTATGTATGTATGTATGTATGTATGTATGTATGTATGTATGTATGTATGTATGTATGTATGTATGTATGTATGTATGTATGTATGTATGTATGTATGTATGTATGTATGTATGTATGTATGTATGTATGTATGTATGTATGTATGTATGTATGTATGTATGTATGTATGTATGTATGTATGTATGTATGTATGTATGTATGTATGTATGTATGTATGTATGTATGTATGTATGTATGTATGTATGTATGTATGTATGTATGTATGTATGTATGTATGTATGTATGTATGTATGTATGTATGTATGTATGTATGTATGTATGTATGTATGTATGTATGTATGTATGTATGTATGTATGTATGTATGTATGTATGTATGTATGTATGTATGTATGTATGTATGTATGTATGTATGTATGTATGTATGTATGTATGTATGTATGTATGTATGTATGTATGTATGTATGTATGTATGTATGTATGTATGTATGTATGTATGTATGTATGTATGTATGTATGTATGTATGTATGTATGTATGTATGTATGTATGTATGTATGTATGTATGTATGTATGTATGTATGTATGTATGTATGTATGTATGTATGTATGTATGTATGTATGTATGTATGTATGTATGTATGTATGTATGTATGTATGTATGTATGTATGTATGTATGTATGTATGTATGTATGTATGTATGTATGTATGTATGTATGTATGTATGTATGTATGTATGTATGTATGTATGTATGTATGTATGTATGTATGTATGTATGTATGTATGTATGTATGTATGTATGTATGTATGTATGTATGTATGTATGTATGTATGTATGTATGTATGTATGTATGTATGTATGTATGTATGTATGTATGTATGTATGTATGTATGTATGTATGTATGTATGTATGTATGTATGTATGTATGTATGTATGTATGTATGTATGTATGTATGTATGTATGTATGTATGTATGTATGTATGTATGTATGTATGTATGTATGTATGTATGTATGTATGTATGTATGTATGTATGTATGTATGTATGTATGTATGTATGTATGTATGTATGTATGTATGTATGTATGTATGTATGTATGTATGTATGTATGTATGTATGTATGTATGTATGTATGTATGTATGTATGTATGTATGTATGTATGTATGTATGTATGTATGTATGTATGTATGTATGTATGTATGTATGTATGTATGTATGTATGTATGTATGTATGTATGTATGTATGTATGTATGTATGTATGTATGTATGTATGTATGTATGTATGTATGTATGTATGTATGTATGTATGTATGTATGTATGTATGTATGTATGTATGTATGTATGTATGTATGTATGTATGTATGTATGTATGTATGTATGTATGTATGTATGTATGTATGTATGTATGTATGTATGTATGTATGTATGTATGTATGTATGTATGTATGTATGTATGTATGTATGTATGTATGTATGTATGTATGTATGTATGTATGTATGTATGTATGTATGTATGTATGTATGTATGTATGTATGTATGTATGTATGTATGTATGTATGTATGTATGTATGTATGTATGTATGTATGTATGTATGTATGTATGTATGTATGTATGTATGTATGTATGTATGTATGTATGTATGTATGTATGTATGTATGTATGTATGTATGTATGTATGTATGTATGTATGTATGTATGTATGTATGTATGTATGTATGTATGTATGTATGTATGTATGTATGTATGTATGTATGTATGTATGTATGTATGTATGTATGTATGTATGTATGTATGTATGTATGTATGTATGTATGTATGTATGTATGTATGTATGTATGTATGTATGTATGTATGTATGTATGTATGTATGTATGTATGTATGTATGTATGTATGTATGTATGTATGTATGTATGTATGTATGTATGTATGTATGTATGTATGCATGTATGTATTTTTTTTTTTTTTTTACAACAACACTTTATTCCTGCATGTTCCATTACAGAAATGTAATACTACATGCATATGGTTTTACATAATTGAACATATGAGATTACAGTAGAATCGTTATTGGTTTCGTACAATTATGAAATGGTAGTTATTTTTAAAAGTTCAAAGTCTATATTGTTCACATACTTGTGGAATAGTTTCATATGTTTTTCCACTAATTCTTGATTTGTGATAGGCCACTTCGCACCTTTAAGTGTCACGGCTTTCTTGAAATTGTTTCTTTCACGGTTAAGTAGTTCACACTCCCATAGGATGTGGTGCACTGTTTGTGTTTCCTTTTTACACACACATGTTGGATCATTCGTTAATTTGAATCGATGGAAGTATTCACCAAACTTCCCATGACCAGTAGTTACTGCTGTGAAGTTGTGGGTAAGCTTAAAATTCATTTTTAGTCTTTTTTCAACGCTGGGGAAATAGGTCTTTGTAAGTGCAGCATTTTGTGTGGTTTTCCACTCGTTTTCCCATCGTTTCAGACTCTCTTGTTTCAGTTCACCTTTCATGGTGCTAATGGGCTTTAAATCGTACACTATTGCTGTAGCTGTGTTGTTTGCTGCTTCTTTAGCTAGTGTATCAGCAAGCTCATTTCCTTGAATTCCTATATGCCCTTTAACCCATGTAAAGTTTATCTTCCATTCTTTGGATTTTAGGATTGATAGGTTGATTCTTATTTCCTCTATCAGAGGATAATGTTTTCGGTTATTCCGTAGAAGATCTAATGTTATCTGGCTATCAGTGTGCACTGCTGCAGATTTATCTTTAATTTCTATGGCATTAAGAATTTTAAGAGCTTGTAATATAGCGATTTGTTCCGCTTGGTTGTTGGAGCACCTGTTGTGTAATTTAAAATGATATTTTTGTATTGATTGATCTAGATAGATTATAACAACTCCAGATCCTACACCCGTGTGAGTTTTGCTACCATCGGTGTATATTTGAATTGCATATGCCTCTGTTTCGTTCTTTTGTTCAATGATTATATTATCAGCAGGATGGGGCCATCTTTCGTAGCTTATTGGGATGTCAAGTTGGGCTGTTGTTTTTGTGGGCTGTTGTTTTTGCTCTTCCCTTTATAATATTGTGGTAATTGGCTATTTCCGTTAGTTTAATGATGATTGGAGTTGTTCCGGCCAGAGTACATAGGGCTTCGTGTGAAGTGGTCCTGAATGCTTTTGTAATTTTAATATTTACTAATCTTTGTACCTGTCTTATTTTCTGGGCATTATATTGTGTTTTTAAAGCATCTATCCAAACAGGCACTCCATAGGAGATCAGTGGCAAGATTGCTCCTTTGTAGATTATGCTCATTACTTCAGAACGCAGTCCCCAGTTGATTTTTGCCGATTTTCCTAATGCATATATTAGTTTCTTTGACTTTTCCACTATATGATCAATGTGCTGACGGAATCTGAATCTGTTGTCTACTATTATTCCTAGATATTTTATAGTCTCTGTCTGTTCTATTTTGCCATTGTCAAGGTATACGCTTAACCGTTGTTTAGTTTTTGGTTTCCTTCGAGATATTAGCATTACTTGACTTTTGCTTCTATTGAATGTTATCTTGTTTGTTGCGGCCCATGTTGTAATTTTTTGGATTTCTATATTTGCTTGATTCTCTAATTCCAGTGTGTTTTTTCCTTTGATAAGAACCAGAACATCATCGGCAAAGACGATAAGTTTAGTACATGGTTTGAAGTTTAGTTTCAGTAAGGAGTCATAATAGATGTTCCATAGCCCAGGCCCACAGCAGGATCCCTGTGGGCATCCCTTAGTTGCTTTCCTTTCTACCGAGATACTGTATGTATGTATGTATGTATGTATGTATGTATGTATGTATGTATGTATGTATGTATGTATGTATGTATGTATGTATGTATGTATGTATGTATGTATGTATGTATGTATGTATGTATGTATGTATGTATGTATGTATGTATGTATGTATGTATGTATGTATGTATGTATGTATGTATGTATGTATGTATGTATGTATGTATGTATGTATGTATGTATGTATGTATGTATGTATGTATGTATGTATGTATGTATGTATGTATGTATGTATGTATGTATGTATGTATGTATGTATGTATGTATGTATGTATGTATGTATGTATGTATGTATGTATGTATGTATGTATGTATGTATGTATGTATGTATGTATGTATGTATGTATGTATGTATGTATGTATGTATGTATGTATGTATGTATGTATGTATGTATGTATGTATGTATGTATGTATGTATGTATGTATGTATGTATGTATGTATGTATGTATGTATGTATGTATGTATGTATGTATGTATGTATGTATGTATGTATGTATGTATGTATGTATGTATGTATGTATGTATGTATGTATGTATGTATGTATGTATGTATGTATGTATGTATGTATGTATGTATGTATGTATGTATGTATGTATGTATGTATGTATGTATGTATGTATGTATGTATGTATGTATGTATGTATGTATGTATGTATGTATGTATGTATGTATGTATGTATGTATGTATGTATGTATGTATGTATGTATGTATGTATGTATGTATGTATGTATGTATGTATGTATGTATGTATGTATGTATGTATGTATGTATGTATGTATGTATGTATGTATGTATGTATGTATGTATGTATGTATGTATGTATGTATGTATGTATGTATGTATGTATGTATGTATGTATGTATGTATGTATGTATGTATGTATGTATGTATGTATGTATGTATGTATGTATGTATGTATGTATGTATGTATGTATGTATGTATGTATGTATGTATGTATGTATGTATGTATGTATGTATGTATGTATGTATGTATGTATGTATGTATGTATGTATGTATGTATGTATGTATGTATGTATGTATGTATGTATGTATGTATGTATGTATGTATGTATGTATGTATGTATGTATGTATGTATGTATGTATGTATGTATGTATGTATGTATGTATGTATGTATGTATGTATGTATGTATGTATGTATGTATGTATGTATGTATGTATGTATGTATGTATGTATGTATGTATGTATGTATGTATGTATGTATGTATGTATGTATGTATGTATGTATGTATGTATGTATGTATGTATGTATGTATGTATGTATGTATGTATGTATGTATGTATGTATGTATGTATGTATGTATGTATGTATGTATGTATGTATGTATGTATGTATGTATGTATGTATGTATGTATGTATGTATGTATGTATGTATGTATGTATGTATGTATGTATGTATGTATGTATGTATGTATGTATGTATGTATGTATGTATGTATGTATGTATGTATGTATGTATGTATGTATGTATGTATGTATGTATGTATGTATGTATGTATGTATGTATGTATGTATGTATGTATGTATGTATGTATGTATGTATGTATGTATGTATGTATGTATGTATGTATGTATGTATGTATGTATGTATGTATGTATGTATGTATGTATGTATGTATGTATGTATGTATGTATGTATGTATGTATGTATGTATGTATGTATGTATGTATGTATGTATGTATGTATGTATGTATGTATGTATGTATGTATGTATGTATGTATGTATGTATGTATGTATGTATGTATGTATGTATGTATGTATGTATGTATGTATGTATGTATGTATGTATGTATGTATGTATGTATGTATGTATGTATGTATGTATGTATGTATGTATGTATGTATGTATGTATGTATGTATGTATGTATGTATGTATGTATGTATGTATGTATGTATGTATGTATGTATGTATGTATGTATGTATGTATGTATGTATGTATGTATGTATGTATGTATGTATGTATGTATGTATGTATGTATGTATGTATGTATGTATGTATGTATGTATGTATGTATGTATGTATGTATGTATGTATGTATGTATGTATGTATGTATGTATGTATGTATGTATGTATGTATGTATGTATGTATGTATGTATGTATGTATGTATGTATGTATGTATGTATGTATGTATGTATGTATGTATGTATGTATGTATGTATGTATGTATGTATGTATGTATGTATGTATGTATGTATGTATGTATGTATGTATGTATGTATGTATGTATGTATGTATGTATGTATGTATGTATGTATGTATGTATGTATGTATGTATGTATGTATGTATGTATGTATGTATGTATGTATGTATGTATGTATGTATGTATGTATGTATGTATGTATGTATGTATGTATGTATGTATGTATGTATGTATGTATGTATGTATGTATGTATGTATGTATGTATGTATGTATGTATGTATGTATGTATGTATGTATGTATGTATGTATGTATGTATGTATGTATGTATGTATGTATGTATGTATGTATGTATTTTTTTTTTTTTTTACAACAACACTTTATTCCTGCATGTTCCATTACAGAAATGTAATACTACATGCATATGGTTTTACATAATTGAACATATGAGATTACAGTAGAATCGTTATTGGTTTCGTACAATTATGAAATGGTAGTTATTTTTAAAAGTTCAAAGTCTATATTGTTCACATACTTGTGGAATAGTTTCATATGTTTTTCCACTAATTCTTGATTTGTGATAGGCCACTTCGCACCTTTAAGTGTCACGGCTTTCTTGAAATTGTTTCTTTCACGGTTAAGTAGTTCACACTCCCATAGGATGTGGTGCACCGTTTGTGTTTCCTTTTTACACACACATGTTGGATCATTCGTTAATTTGAATCGATGGAAGTATTCACCAAACTTCCCATGACCAGTAGTTACTGCTGTGAAGTTGTGGGTAAGCTTAAAATTCATTTTTAGTCTTTTTTCAACGCTGGGGAAATAGGTCTTTGTAAGTGCAGCATTTTGTGTGGTTTTCCACTCGTTTTCCCATCGTTTCAGACTCTCTTGTTTCAGTTCACCTTTCATGGTGCTAATGGGCTTTAAATCGTACACTATTGCTGTAGCTGTGTTGTTTGCTGCTTCTTTAGCTAGTGTATCAGCAAGCTCATTTCCTTGAATTCCTATATGCCCTTTAACCCATGTAAAGTTTATCTTCCATTCTTTGGATTTTAGGATTGATAGGTTGATTCTTATTTCCTCTATCAGAGGATAATGTTTTCGGTTATTCCGTAGAAGATCTAATGTTATCTGGCTATCAGTGTGCACTGCTGCAGATTTATCTTTAATTTCTATGGCATTAAGAATTTTAAGAGCTTGTAATATAGCGATTTGTTCCGCTTGGTTGTTGGAGCACCTGTTGTGTAATTTAAAATGATATTTTTGTATTGATTGATCTAGATAGATTATAACAACTCCAGATCCTACACCCGTGTGAGTTTTGCTACCATCGGTGTATATTTGAATTGCATATGCCTCTGTTTCGTTCTTTTGTTCAATGATTATATTATCAGCAGGATGGGGCCATCTTTCGTAGCTTATTGGGATGTCAAGTTGGGCTGTTGTTTTTGCTCTTCCCTTTATAATATTGTGGTAATTGGCTATTTCCGTTAGTTTAATGATGATTGGAGTTGTTCCGGCCAGAGTACATAGGGCTTCGTGTGAAGTGGTCCTGAATGCTTTTGTAATTTTAATATTTACTAATCTTTGTACCTGTCTTATTTTCTGGGCATTATATTGTGTTTTTAAAGCATCTATCCAAACAGGCACTCCATAGGAGATCAGTGGCAAGATTGCTCCTTTGTAGATTATGCTCATTACTTCAGAACGCAGTCCCCAGTTGATTTTTGCCGATTTTCCTAATGCATATATTAGTTTCTTTGACTTTTCCACTATATGATCAATGTGCTGACGGAATCTGAATCTGTTGTCTACTATTATTCCTAGATATTTTATAGTCTCTGTCTGTTCTATTTTGCCATTGTCAAGGTATACGCTTAACCGTTGTTTAGTTTTTGGTTTCCTTCGAGATATTAGCATTACTTGACTTTTGCTTCTATTGAATGTTATCTTGTTTGTTGCGGCCCATGTTGTAATTTTTTGGATTTCTATATTTGCTTGATTCTCTAATTCCAGTGTGTTTTTTCCTTTGATAAGAACCAGAACATCATCGGCAAAGACGATAAGTTTAGTACATGGTTTGAAGTTTAGTTTCAGTAAGGAGTCATAATAGATGTTCCATAGCCCAGGCCCACAGCAGGATCCCTGTGGGCATCCCTTAGTTGCTTTCCTTTCTACCGAGATACTGTATGTATGTATGTATGTATGTATGTATGTATGTATGTATGTATGTATGTATGTATGTATGTATGTATGTATGTATGTATGTATGTATGTATGTATGTATGTATGTATGTATGTATGTATGTATGTATGTATGTATGTATGTATGTATGTATGTATGTATGTATGTATGTATGTATGTATGTATGTATGTATGTATGTATGTATGTATGTATGTATGTATGTATGTATGTATGTATGTATGTATGTATGTATGTATGTATGTATGTATGTATGTATGTATGTATGTATGTATGTATGTATGTATGTATGTATGTATGTATGTATGTATGTATGTATGTATGTATGTATGTATGTATGTATGTATGTATGTATGTATGTATGTATGTATGTATGTATGTATGTATGTATGTATGTATGTATGTATGTATGTATGTATGTATGTATGTATGTATGTATGTATGTATGTATGTATGTATGTATGTATGTATGTATGTATGTATGTATGTATGTATGTATGTATGTATGTATGTATGTATGTATGTATGTATGTATGTATGTATGTATGTATGTATGTATGTATGTATGTATGTATGTATGTATGTATGTATGTATGTATGTATGTATGTATGTATGTATGTATGTATGTATGTATGTATGTATGTATGTATGTATGTATGTATGTATGTATGTATGTATGTATGTATGTATGTATGTATGTATGTATGTATGTATGTATGTATGTATGTATGTATGTATGTATGTATGTATGTATGTATGTATGTATGTATGTATGTATGTATGTATGTATGTATGTATGTATGTATGTATGTATGTATGTATGTATGTATGTATGTATGTATGTATGTATGTATGTATGTATGTATGTATGTATGTATGTATGTATGTATGTATGTATGTATGTATGTATGTATGTATGTATGTATGTATGTATGTATGTATGTATGTATGTATGTATGTATGTATGTATGTATGTATGTATGTATGTATGTATGTATGTATGTATGTATGTATGTATGTATGTATGTATGTATGTATGTATGTATGTATGTATGTATGTATGTATGTATGTATGTATGTATGTATGTATGTATGTATGTATGTATGTATGTATGTATGTATGTATGTATGTATGTATGTATGTATGTATGTATGTATGTATGTATGTATGTATGTATGTATGTATGTATGTATTTATGTATGTATGTATGTATGTATGTATGTATGTATGTATGTATGTATGTATGTATGTATGTATGTATGTATGTATGTATGTATGTATGTATGTATGTATGTATGTATGTATGTATGTATGTATGTATGTATGTATGTATGTATGTATGTATGTATGTATGTATGTATGTATGTATGTATGTATGTATGTATGTATGTATGTATGTATGTATGTATGTATGTATGTATGTATGTATGTATGTATGTATGTATGTATGTATGTATGTATGTATGTATGTATGTATGTATGTATGTATGTATGTATGTATGTATGTATGTATGTATGTATGTATGTATGTATGTATGTATGTATGTATGTATGTATGTATGTATGTATGTATGTATGTATGTATGTATGTATGTATGTATGTATGTATGTATGTATGTATGTATGTATGTATGTATGTATGTATGTATGTATGTATGTATGTATGTATGTATGTATGTATGTATGTATGTATGTATGTATGTATGTATGTATGTATGTATGTATGTATGTATGTATGTATGTATGTATGTATGTATGTATGTATGTATGTATGTATGTATGTATGTATGTATGTATGTATGTATGTATGTATGTATGTATGTATGTATGTATGTATGTATGTATGTATGTATGTATGTATGTATGTATGTATGTATGTATGTATGTATGTATGTATGTATGTATGTATGTATGTATGTATGTATGTATGTATGTATGTATGTATGTATGTATGTATGTATGTATGTATGTATGTATGTATGTATGTATGTATGTATGTATGTATGTATGTATGTATGTATGTATGTATGTATGTATGTATGTATGTATGTATGTATGTATGTATGTATGTATGTATGTATGTATGTATGTATGTATGTATGTATGTATGTATGTATGTATGTATGTATGTATGTATGTATGTATGTATGTATGTATGTATGTATGTATATATGTATGTATGTATGCATGCATGCATATTTATAACACCGGCAACGCTTAGTATGTTGTGTGGTGGGAATCCCTGTCCAGAAATGTACGGTTTGGACGCTATAGCGCTTCGAAGTGTGAGATGAGTGTAACTTCAGATTTCGTCAATAAACCCAAAATCGAGCTTTCTACATTACAAATGGGCTTGTAGATGTGCACCTCCTACGTCATTGTAGAGCCTATATCGTGGTGGTGAGTCTCATGCACATGGTCCGATAGGTGTGGTTGTCTTTGAAGATTTTCAATCTCTTCGTGAACTTGATCCATAAGGTCCTCCGCTGGTGTTACAGGAGTGTCATACACCGTAGTCTTCATACAACTCCACAGAATATAGTCGGGAGGTGTCAGATCAGGTGACCGTACTAGCCATGGAACTGGTCCACCTTTACTAATTGATCGACTTGAATATGCGACGTTGAGTTGATTCCGCACATTTGTATCAAAGTGTGCTGCAGCTAGTGTACTGGAAACTACGCAAGTAATGCAGTAGGGTACGCACCAATAACCCTATGGAGGAATTTAGCGCATGCCCAGTAATGTTATTACTGTGACTAGGATATTTATGACCTAAAAATCACCATAATATGCACAAAATATATGCTCTTATGAGCAAACATTTACCAAAATATGCACAATGACATATAAATATGACCTAACAATATTAAACTGAGGTAAAATGTCTGTTGTAAAATAAATTAGTAAGTCAGTTTTGACAATGAACAATTTATTTGAGAATGAAATGCACATGAAAAGCAAGCTAAACTATGAAATTTGACATTCCAGTGTGATTTTTATTAACATTATAGGAACATAGTTAACCTATGTGCTTTTTACATCCTCATTCAACTTCATATAAGCTCTGAGTTGCAACACACAATGAATACCTTGAGCAAATTCGCATATAAACAGTTTTCCTATTGTCAGCCAACAAAGCCTTTTACTTCGAAAAGCTCTTTTCTACTTCAGCTTACACAAGAGGAGCATATTTAAAATGAACAATATCCTTTGAATCTAAATCGGAATGATTAAGAGAGAACTTTTACCCAACAAACTCATTGAAATGGAACACAGTGTATGACATCCTTCGTTTTTTTCTAACACCTTTTCCATTTTCTTTGACACTTCTTTTCCCACATTACCAAAACACCCTCTAATTTATACACAACTTTTTTACTTGTTCTATCTGCTTCACTAGTGACACTTCTGGTTCCTCCAAAGCAGTTATGACAGCAGGAATAAATCCCAAATTTGATATTACCTATGTATGAAAGTTTGTCCGAAATTTCACCATTAGACATTAATTCTTGGACTAGTCAATTGAAGTAGCTTCACTGCTATCGAATGAATCAATGATGCTTTTTACAACGTTCAAGTTCTGGCAGTAACAGTTACAGGCATCAATCCAGGACCCACATCATGTCAAAATGGGAGATGGTGGCTAGGGAATGTCTGGAGCAATGCTGCAAAACGTGAAGGGGCTTTCAAACATACCTTTTTGACACACCCAATAAATTTGTCAACATTACTGAAATTAATACGAATCTCCTCTGCAATTTGGCGCAAGGCGTGAGCTAAACAAGTCACATGCACCATTTTACTGCACAATACTTTTAGAAAATCGGCAGCTTTCACCAACTACTACAAAGAGAAGTACATTGTCATGCTTAACACCTTCGGGCCATATGGCACCCATAGATCTGTCGAACAACTTAGAAATGCTGGAAAAATTTACTTTTTCTAAATGCTCACAGTTTATTAGAAACTTTTCTCCTGGACCATTTTCTTTCAAGGTTCCCACAATGACATTTGCAATATATCTTCCCATAGAGTCTGTAGTTTCATCAATTGATACCCATTTTCTTTTATTCACAAGCCGTTGTCTGATTTGTTGTATTGTTTTTCGTAGCTTCAGCTGACAAGTTCTTTCTTAATGTGGAAGAATCAGGTACAGATTTGTCTGTGTATTTTTCTATGAATTCGCGAAATTTTGGATGGTTTAGTTTACTTAAGGCAATATCAGCACAAATTAAAGCTGTACAAAGTTCTTCGCAGAATGGTGAATAAGACTGGTGGGATTCCCCATAGGAGCATTTGCTGTGGTGTTTTTTTCTTTTTCAATCCGTTGTACTCCACGTTTGTGTTTATCTGTTGCCACATGCTGCTGAACGCTAAATGACTTCTCCGCAGTTACTCTTATCTACATCGCACAGTTTACAATGCAGCATTTTACTGTCACTTGAAAATACTTTCTCACCATATTGAGACACAAACTTTTCAGTTTTACTTAAACATTTTGCCTCACTTTAGGAATTTTTTCTGAACTGTACTGCACACCCTTACAACTTCAATAAGACTGAATAACATAATGAGTGAATTAGACACTTATCTGCAGTCCAGGGTCCAGAATTACGTAATCAGCTACCTGCTCATAGAGTAACAGTAGCTTACACAAACTCACTGATGCGTGAGGTTGAAGTCCATATTGTGAATTCAAAGGAAACAGGGAAGGAAGGTAGATACTTGCCATTTTCCAGCAAACAAAATGAGATGCGCTGTTCTGAGAACTATAACACAGAAGAAATAAATTGCACGAGAAAGTTCTTTTCTTCTTGAAAGAGTGAAAATATGACGGATATGCTCATTCACTTACTAAAATATGCTCTATCAGAGAGAAATGGCTATATATGCAAACATATGATTTAACAAATTAGGTTAATTCGTTTCGCTGTTTCATAAGAAGCATTTATATGTATTTAAATAAGCATGTCGGTCCTACCAAAAAATATATGCCCTATCATAAAAATCCTAGCCCTAGGTATTGCGTTCAGGTCATTCATCCCAGTACACAGATGGCTAAAGGGTTACATAGCTTCCGTATTAGGATACCAAAACGAATGTTAACTAATTGTCACAACCGTTCATTCTCAAACTTCGACGCTCTCCAGCGCCCAAACCGTACACTTGCAGACAGGGGTTCCTATCTGAAAATCAACCAGTTTGCCATCCCGCAAACATACTAATCGTTGTCGGTGCTTTTTTGGGACATCCAGTATATATATATACCAGGTGAGTCAGCTGCCCCTTATTATTATTATTATTTTTTTTTTTAATTTATTTAAACCGTGCAATCCTCACAATTTACAAACTATCATTCTGAAAACGTTTATTATATTAATTTTTATTGTTTTATTTATGTTTTATGACATTGTTTGATGTTTCTTTATTGGTGAACTACAATTATGTAGTTGTTTGAACACACCTATAGGTAGGTGCAATTGAAATAAGGATCATTCATACACATTTGAACACAGAAAGCAAGGAAATTACATTGTCAGAGTTTAACATGGAAGTTAAACTCAATTTTGCACACAATGAATTATTGTGCTATTAAAAATGCAGACAACCAAAAACGATTTAAATTATAATGTTCTAAACCCTCAAGGACCTCATAATTAAATTATTGATAATTCGGTTTCCAAGTTTTGATGAACATAAAAATAAATATTTACAATACTGAGACTTGAACCTTTGTCATTGGGGATTAAGCGCAGAGAACCCCGTTTCAATCCTATTCAGCTAATTCAAGCCTTCCTAAAAGCACGTACCACGTCCAATAGTAGGACTTGTATGCCTGGTGCTATGCCATTGCCATCTCGCAAGTTTTCGGGCTTGATTTAGCCTTTTAAGACAGTTTTAATCACTTACTGGGCGCTTTAATATTATTACTTAAATGGCAAAAGCTGTTATGCATATTAATTGAGATGCACTAGGCGTACTTCACGCAAAAATGCAAATAAACTGTTGTTTAATAATATGTCCGTTTTGACTGTACGGGTCCATGATGGATGAGGCGTGTCTAAATTTTTCCTAATTTTTAGCAGCCAATCCCTGCTCTAAGTGCAAGAATCCACCATTTTCTTTTTAGCTGACGTTGTTAGTGTACTCATATGATAGGTCCATTTTTTCCGAGCCGTTTACTGAATTACGTTGCTATGTATACTCTAATAAAAAGTTTGTAAAATCGGCTGGAAACCGGAATTCGCTCTCAGTAAACGAGTCGTATGTTTTTGAGGTGTACTTTAGCGAGGAGTACGTTCTGTCCCTTAAAGCACTGTTGCTCTCAATTTTGCGCATTCCTCTCTTTAAGTACATCAAGCAATATGTTTTAGTAAGCGCAAAACTGGACTAAGGCGCACATGCCGTTAGATGGGTGGCCTACCTTCCAAAAAAATAAGGCGCGGCTGAGTCACCTGGTATATTGAAAGAAGGCATAATAAGCAACGTGGGGTATTACCGAGAATAATATGTACTGTATTCTGCAACAATAATATAAATCACTTGATCACTGCACAAAATGGGAAATGAAGCTCCCATGCTAAAGTGGTATATGACTGGCGGAAGCCTAGACATCTATATACAAGTGTTTCTACTCAACTTTCTGAAATAAACTGAATTAGCAAGCTACTAAATGACTTTAACAAGACATAAAATATACAAGGAAATCCGTGACAAACCCCACTGTTAAATTGATACAAAGGAGATCAAAAATAAAGTCTGACTGGCTCAAGACACTCTACAATATACAATAGCAAAAGCTTTACTCCGTTTTAAGCTCAATGCAATATAAAACTGTCACTCGGGTTCGCCTGCTTGTGGCATTGCAAAGAATCATGCAGCCCAGAACTTTAAAAATACTAGCATTGCCACAATTGCCCAGAACCCTTCCAAAAATAGCCGGAGTAAGGCTACCGCTCACACCTGCAACTCCCTTTCTGACTGAAAGGACTACTGCATTCAGAGAATTACAAAGTGAATTTAGAAAAAGGCCGAAAGAACCAAAATGACAATTTGGTAAAGTGCTGGCCCAAATAGTTTCCTCTACAATGCATAATAATCATGGATGAATCTCATCTATTGTGCTTTTCAAATGGGAAGGGTTCTGATCTGCAGCCAATGAGATACGTTTACATGCACAGCGTTGCAAGCTCATTACCCGCACTCTTCATATTTCCTGGCGCGCGTCAAGCCCCACTTAAGGGGAAAGTAACATAACAACACAGCAGGACTCCGATTGGTTACCGGCCTGGAGACGCTCAAGGACAACCTCCTTCCCATTGGAAAAGCACAGTAGTATTCTGTATCACCCTTGCTGTCCTTGCCGTGGAGTTCTCCCTAGGTTTGTAGACGTGTCTTCCTTTTGAGGCTGTCGCCAACTCACTCTACAAACAGTCGGCTGGAGACGTGGTGTAGGGGAGCCTGCGTGCGTGCTGAGTTCCAAAGTCGCACACCAAGGCAACTGGAATAGAGAGGTAGGCCATTCCGGCGATTCGCGCTGCCATTGGCTGTTGCTCATTACGTCATCGGGAATACTGGCTTACCGCGATAGTTAAAGCACTGCAGTGGTTTGTGCTATTGCCCAGTATAAAACGTCGCATAAATGTAAAAATAGACAGAATGTTTCATTAAATGTAAAGAAATAACAAGCCCTTCATGCTATAATAACATTTTTCTCCTGCAATATAATATTAATACTGAAATATCTTATTAGGTACATTAGTTTATGTATTACTTACTCAGAGTAGCTAAGCAGATGACGATGCAACCCACTGAAGAGCCTTCTTCACAGCATATTTCCTCATCATGTTTGCCTTCACTTTTTTATTTAAGTGCCTTATTCTAATGAAGGTTCTGGTCCTCACATATAGGGAGATAACTTTTGGATGAGTTTCTGGGAACTTGGAGCTTAGGATGGACACTAAATTTTGCATTACTCTTTCACACTTAGCTAATTGTTGCCCATGGAAACCGCAGAAAATAACTTCAAACTCCTTTATTTTATTAAACCACTCAAGTGAAGGGGCAGTAAGGCCACCTTTGGAGATTACGGTGATCAAATCATTATCAGCCGTAACAGATGAGTCCGGAAGAAGCACCTCTGTAACTGAGCCCAAGGAACAGTCAATATTTTTGCATTTAAAAGCTATGTAGCCTGCAAGATATTTCAATGCATCTTGGGATTCACAGCCATCGCAGGTTGATGGTTCATCACTGGGCGCCTGCAAAAGATGTATCTCATTTTCAGTGAAGTCAGTAAGGCAGTCTAAGTCAGCAGTCATGCTACCTGTTATGTTAATACATAACTCACTGGTGATGAATGTTGCTAAATCGTCTTCACTTTCTTCTGTAGGGGAAATATTAGAGGGCAGTTCACTAATTTCTTCCATTACAGACGCGTTTGCAGACAAGGGAATGTCTCCCGTGTTTCCTGTCAGTATTAGCAGGCGCATTCTATTTTTGACTTCGAAAGGCGTAGGGTTGTTGTAAAACGCGCCCAAACCACGAATTTTAGAAAAAAAGTTTTCCAAGCAATCTTGGTTCAGTCTGGAAGTCAAGATGTAGGTAGCCCCATTTTTTTTTTTTTTTTTTTTTATGTCAGCGTAAAGTCCAAAGAGAGAGTTTATAGAAATAATGAAGCCTTTTTGGAATGGCAGCAAGCTTTCCTTTTTTCCAAAACGCATGCTAGAGCATAGTGTGTTTTCCTGACTCCGTAGATTAAGGCCATAGGCGCTTCGGAGTGGTGCTTTTTGATCCACTGGAACTCTAGAATTTAAGACATCAAACGTATCGTTGATGAGCTCTATTAGGCTTCCTTCCTTATCTTTGTTTAGCAGATATTTAACAGCCTGAGCAGTGCGCCGTGAGAACAGTTGTGCTGCCATCCGTACATTCTGTCTAGCACGTCCAGTTACTCCTATATGAGCCTCTGAAATATTATGTATTATACTCAGATCTCTACTCTGGGTGGCTATAAGATTTTCAAACAAAAAAAATAAAATAAAATAAAATAAAATAAAATAAAATAAAAAATCTGTATAATAACCCTGGCACCTAATTACTTACACCAGGGCTAATATGCCAGATCTTTAAAATTTATTTATTCTCACATTCATACATACAACATACTTTACAGAAAAATTTTAAAATAAAATTACAAAATAATATAATATATAACAAATTATAAAAATAGATAAATTAAATAATATATCATAAAACAAAACACAAGGAAATAAAAACAAAAACACAAATTATAACATTTCACACATAATCACTCTAAGAAATAAATTCTCTAAAACAGTAACAAATCATTTCAAACAATCAAAATACAATAAAATTTCTAAATAAATTAATATATATGTTAAAAGAAAAAAAAAACAATAAAATTTTAAAATTAAAACAAATTAATCTCCTCAATACAACAAAATATAAATTTCATACACAACATCACTCACAACTACAAACTATTACTAAACAATAAACAAATATATAAAATTAAATTATTAATTATAATTATTACATAAAATTATAAATTATATTATTATTAATATCATTATCATCATTATTATTACCTATCATTATTATTTAAAATTTAATTAATTTAATATTATACCTATAACTAATACTTTTTATAAATATATATTTTTTAATTTAAATTTACATATTTATTAAAAATTTTAAATAAACAAAAATTTACTGGTATCCAGTAAAATATAACTGGTAACCAGTTATATATATATATATAAAAAAAAGAAAAAGAAACAGCTATAAACTAAAACTCTAAACTGCCGCCGGTTACCGGCGGCATACTATATGTACTGGTTTCCAGCACAAAAACTACAAAATCTACAAAATGTGTGTAGTATAAAGTTCAAGATCTACATAACCAAAATTTATAAAAACAACATACACAAAAATATTATACTTTTGATTAATAAGATGATTTATATACTTTAATAATATAATAATGTGGACTAAAATCACTAATATTTAATTATTTTTGATTAATTTTTACAAAATTATCTTTCACTATTATTTCCTAAACATCCAGAAGTTTTATAAAATAAATCACATTTCACTTCACTAATTCAACTTTCACATCACTAAATCACTTATTTACTTTTAATTAGATTAACTAGATAATCAGGGTCATAAATCACTTAAAATCCTATCACTAACTTGATCATTAGCACTTGCGGTCACTCAATCCGTCGCCGATCTTCCTATCAATGCATGATGCAGCAATCCCGACTTGGTGAAGACTCGACTCGACTCGCCTCGCCTCGCCTCGCCTCGCCTCGCCTCGCCTCGCCTCGCCTCGCCTCGACTCGACACGCCTCGACTCGACTCGCCTCGCCTCGACACGCCACTCCTTTCTGATCATCATCTCCCTGGTCGTGGGTTGTCGCCTGCCTCACACCGATAGTGCTTTCTGAGTATACTGCCTCTCCATCCTGACTGTATACTATTGTGCTCGGTCCCTTTACCTCGTTGTCTGGATAATTAAATTCCATCCCGTTCCATTTCATCATATATATGTAGGTTTTCACGGTTTCTTGTCATGTTCCTGGTCTGAATTCTGTGTGATCGTCTTTCTGCTGCATTTATCGTTATGTTTCCTGCTTGTCGAGGTTGTTCTATAATTATCTTTCTAGCGTGTAAACTAATCTTGTTTGCTAGAGCCTCTAAATGTGGAAACAGATCTTTGTTACGTATTATATCAAAGAGCTGATATCCTTGTAGATTTTCTCTTTCCTCAAGCGTAAAATTGGTGTTTTTTTGACATTCAAACATAACATGCTCCGGTGTGTCCTGCTTAAAGCATACGTCACACTCATCGGTGTTCAGTTTATTAATTTTTTTCCAATAAGTGCCGTAAGGTCCATGGCCAGATATATAGTGTACAAGTCCTTTCGTATTATTCAAATGTTTGAGTGCCAATCTTTCGGAGATATTCGTGAAGAAAGAAAAGGCACGCCTTCCTTGATTTATAATTTCCCATTCTTCTTGCCAAATATGCATCAGTCTAGTTTTAATTTCCCGCTTAGTAGTGCAATACTGCTCCAAAATATCAGCAACTGCGTTAAAGTTTCCTTTTTTAAGCCAAAAATAAGCTCCTCGAAGTCTTAGAGTTAAATCTACTGGCCAAATCCCAGTTATTACAAAAAGAGCTAAAGTAGGGGTTGTTTTATAAGCTCCCGTGAATCTTAATAAAACTTTCCTTTGTGTCCTTCTTAGAAGATTTCTAATCATCACATTTTTCATTCTAGTAGCCCAAATTGCAGCACCGTAAGTTATTATTGAGCTGAATATACTTGTGTGATATATGCTAACAGTATGGAGCGGAATTTTATAATCAAATTGAATTATTCTAGAAAGTTTCATCATAGTTTTTTCGGCTTTGACCCTTACATGTTCTGTATGATGATTAAAATTTAACTTCTCATCTAAATATATTCCTAAATATTTCATATTCTTATTTCTTCTTATTTTTTCATTTTCAAATTTTAAACTTGGATCCCTTTTAAAATTTCCCTTTAAAATCATATATCCAGATTTTGCTGGGGATATCTTCATTTTGGAACTCTTGCACCAGGTTGAAAGTATATGCAACAAATTATTACTTTTTCCTTCTAGTTCTCGTCTTGAATTTGCATCTATTAAAAAAACTACGTCATCAGCGTAAGCTATTACTTTCAGACAGTTATTATTGCGCTGTACTTTCTCTAGGAGTGTTTCTAAAACAATGTCCCAAAATGTGGGCCCTAATATAGAACCCTGTGGGCATCCTTTAGTAATAGTCTTAGTTATTGTTTGATTTATTCCTAAAAGTTTCACTTTTCTATCTTTGCAATAGTTTAAAAGAATTCTATATAATGAAACTGGATAATTTAAGCTTCTTAATCTCTTAAAAAGAAAAGGCCACCAAAGGTTGTCAAAAGCGCCAGAAATATCAACAAAAATAGCGGCTACATATTTACTTGGTGAATTTTTTATGGCTCCAATTACTGTGTTAATGGCATCCTCGGTAGACCTTCCCTTCCGAAATCCATATTGGTTGTCATTCATGCCAATCATGGTTCTAAATTCAATTATTCTTTTATTCAATAAAGATTCAAAAACTTTCCCTATAGTGTTCAATAAGCAGATTGGTCGATAGGACTTAGGATCAAGTGGATCTTTATCACTTCCTTTTTTGAGTATTGTCAACTTGGCAATTTTCCAAGCTCTGGGAAATTCTCCTTGCCATAGACAGTCATTAAACATATTGTGTAAATATGGAATTAAGCTATCCCTTATATTAATCAAAATCTCATTTTTAATTTCATCTATTCCAGCTGCCTTCTTTTTCTTAAGGTTTAAAATTGTATGTTTGATTTCAGTTTCATGAAATGGGAAAATGACTGTATTGTTTTCATATGGTGCCTGTAGTTCATTTCTTAATATCCTATTTTGCTCATTATCTGTCTCGTCATTATCATCCGGTAGTAGTTTTCGTAGCAATTCGTTTATAGATTCCGACCAGTTGGTTGTAATAGTCCCATCTTCTTTTCTCAAAGTATTTAACACTTCCGGTTTTTTTATTTTTTCCATAGCTATTTTATATGGTACTCCCCAAATATTTTGGCCTATGCTGTTTTCGATATAATTTTGCCATGATTTTTTCCTAGTTTCTTGCAGGGTTGTCTTAAATTTAAGTTTAGCTTTTCTGTAAAGTAACAGATTTCTTTCTCTTTCTTCATATATTATAGTTTTTTGATATATTCGTCTAGTTTTCCTTAATTTTCTTCGTAAGTTATAAAGTTCTTCTGTCCATACGTTGTCTGTATATTTCTTAATTTTGCGCTTCGGTATGGTATTTATCATTATTTGTCTAATTATTTTCTCCAATTCTTTGGCTTCAAAATGTAGATCATTGCCGGTGTAATTTAGATTTACGTTTTCAAATTGCTGTCGAAATTTCTCCCAGTTGGTTTGTCTGTAGTTTAATCGAAATTCCTTTTTAAAATGTACATTTCTTCTGGGTTCTAAAATGTAATTGAAATAAATTAATCTGTGATCGCTTGTAGTATAATCCAAACCTACTTTCCAGTTTTCTATTTTGTTAACCATGTGAAAATTTGCTAGGGTCAGGTCAATGTTCGATGTTGCACCTGCTCGATTTTCAAAGGTTGGTGCGTTGTTAGGTAGATTTAGAACACTTAAGTTGAGTTCTGATATAATCTCTTCCAATTTTTCCCCTCTTTCATCTTTTGTACTATTGTGCCACCATTCAGACTTCGCATTTGCATCCATTGTATGTAATACTTCATAATTTGGATATAGTCTATTTATATTATGTATCGATTCCAGATATGGTTCAATTTCATGGCTGTACTGAAAGTAGTGGTTGGAAAGAATAAAAGTTCCTGTATCATGACTGATTTGTATGCAGTTATTATGTGTATCATTTAGTTGTGTTATTTTGGTTACCTGTAGTTCATTGTTATTTATAATAATAGCTGCCATTGGATTCTCCCCGGTGTGAATTTCTCTCGCCATAACAGGGGTATATGCTAGTTTTTTGTTTATTAAGTAAGGCTCTTGTATGCATAAAATATCGATATTTAACTCATCTATAATCTTCTTGATTTCCGACATAACCAATCTACTTCTCTGGGCGTTTATTTGTGCCAATCTAAGTAATCTGATGGGGTATTGGTGTGAGTCTGCCATTATTTCGTCTTAAAAGAACATAACCTCTGGGTGCCAAAAATTTTTGTTTAATACCCAGTTTCCTATTTTCTTCAGTGAGCTCTCTCGATAGTTTATGTACACGAACCAATTGTACTCTTCTCATTTGTGGGGTTTTGGGTTTGATTTTAGGTGGGGTATTGGAAGGTTTGGGTTTGCTGTTGTTACTTAATAATTTTATTACTTGGAGAAAAGGATTACTATTGGTGGAATATCTATTGGTTTTTTTATAATTATTTTGCGGGACTTTGTTGGATTTATGTTTAAAGATTCCTATATTACTATGATTGGTGGTTTGAGGGAATATTGGGGTAGGTGTTGCTTTTTGGGAGATTATTTTGGGATAGTCAAGGTTATCATGCCTAATCACCGCATAACAATGCGGCCATTTTTGTGACCCATCAAAAGCAATTCTTCCATAACATAAAACAAAATGTTTATATACTTCATCCAGATCCAAGATTTCATTTCTTCTACTATAAACTTTTTTAACTAATTCTAATAATTCGTTTGGGTCGGTTGGAATATTTAGAACTTTTAGTTCCATTCTATCGATAGCATCTGGGATTGGAAAAATAATTTTATCGCCGTTTTTGTGGAGGGTTCGTATAATATGCCTTAAAGCTGCTGATAAGTTGTTTCTTTCCTCTAAACGGCTCAGCTGTAATGTTTCGTCAAATGCAGCGTAAACACTGCTGATCGCAGCATCTGGTGTCATTGAGCTGTCGCCTGTCGTGTGTCCGTGGTCTTCGCTGCCGTCATCAGAAGTTAGCATCCTCTTTTCTTCCACAAGCATTTCCGGTATATTAACCTTCCCTTCCGTTTTAAAAACCTGATGCATTTGTTTTAAGTTGCCTGATCTGTATTTCCATAAGTCTGATAGGAAATTTTTGTTGTAAAAATTTTGTAATGTGCTCGTCATTGGAATTAATGTGTTACTGTTTGCTATTAAATTTTTCTCTTCTTTCTGTTGTTCTTCTTCCTCTTCTTCTCCTATTTTTGAAATAGCATCGTAATCTACAGTTATCCTTTGTTTTTTATCTAAGTTCTTCTGCTGTAAATCGTCTTTAATTTTTGCATATACCATGTTACTAGAATCTGATTTTATGAAGTTATTTTCATATTCATCAACTTTACCATTAGCATATACATTTATTAATTCAGGTTTAACATATATTGAATCGGTTTGTGTTTGACAATTAATTTTATTCTGATTTAATTTAAGTTTGTGTCTAATTACTCTTAGTAAATTTCTGCGTATTCTACTTGGTGTGTTTCGCCGGGGTTTCCTACGTGATTGTTGCACTAATTTAGTTTGTGACTCACTCATAGTTTATCCTAGAAACAGTTCGCTCCCAATACATTCTATAAGTGGGACAGTTATCTTTCCCCCCGCATTTCTTCTTCCTCTTTTCACATGGTATACAAACTACAGGTTTATCTTTATGATTACAATCTTTCCTAGTATGTGTATTCTCCCCACAATGCCCACAAACTGTACTTTGAGCTCTGCAGTTTTTGGCAATATGTCCATAATCGTAACACTTTAGGCATCTTGGAACAGAGATATAGTCCTTTACTGAACATGCTTGGAAACCTAAAAATACCCTGCCTCTACTATTTAATATGTTTCTAATTTTGGCTGAAACTTCAGCAACATGATGCACTGTGGCTTTTTCTCTGGGACCTGCTTTAAATTTTAAAAGGAAATCTTTATCAAATTCTTCCTTTGAGAGAGAGCCTTCAAAATTTTGTAAATAAATATTTTCTTTTAATTCTTCTTCTTTAGTGCCCGATAAAACGTCATATATGATCATAAGGGGATTTCTTTTTCTGGGAGGTTCAATAGTTAGATCCTTCCCTTCTAGATTTTTGCTGTTTATTACTTTGTTCATATCTTCCTCAGTTTCCATATCCAGAATCAAATTTTTTCCTGCAGTCCTCACCTGTCTTATTTTGATTTTCTCCTGTGTAGGTTTCAGGCTTTGTGTCACAATCTTTTGTAATTCCCTAGAATCCTGATTGTTCTTTGATGAAATAAAAAGTGTATGTTTCTTTACATTTACCGCCATTTGATAAGCTTCTGGTTTGGTGATTGATTTTTTCAAAACAGGAATACCTGGAATTGCTACCGTCTGCGCGTAACTCTTTACCGGTTCATTAACCTTACTGATACATATATCTTTAGCCAATCTGGCCTCTGCTAATGCAATTTCTAATTTAGTTGTCTTGGCTGTATATAATTTGTTGAGTTTTCCGAACATGGCATGAAATTCCTTTTTTTTTTCAACTGTCATTTTTTCTTTACTAATCATATTATTTAATTCAACAATAAGGAGATCAAATTCATCCATTATTGCCATTTCGCTTACAATTTTTACTTGTTCGGTATTATTGATGTTATTTATATCCTCTGCCATTTCTTCCATATTTTTGGTCAAATTTACTGCATGGCTTTTCCTCTCAGGCGACCTTCTAAGTGATCTCTTAGGCGTAAAGCCTTCCTGAAGCTCTTCTTTATTACTTGCCATATTACGAGGGGAAAAGCCCCCCGATGTATTAAAATTAAGCCAATAAAAATTATCTTTTTCACCTATTTTACATAAACACTACTAATGAAGACTATGAAGGTCCTCCGCTTTGCACTACGTGCAAGCAGCGGAAAAATATTGCTGACTTTGG
>CM060964.1:207236903-207249403 GCA_030765045.1 Tenodera sinensis | reverse complement strand
ACATACAGAAATACTGTCTTAAGAATACGCATATTTATTAATTACCTGCACATTGTCCTTGCTAGTACTTGCCACAGCAGTCTCCCATGTATCTCCATGCCAATTTGGAATTTTTTGTGAAGGCACAGCATCGTGTTTTAGTTTTCTTTTTAATGCCAGTCCTAGAAGCTCGTGTTTTAAATTCCGTTCGTACTCTTCGGGAAGGAAATGGTCTGAACAAATTCTTGCATTATTCACATTAATTGGGTCAGCTCTTTTACACCGAGGCACCCATTTGCGCTGTAATTTTACATCCTTAGGAGATCTATGATAAACTACATCCGTAGTTTTATATGAAGCATTTTTACACGCAGCAACAGAGCAATGGTTTCTACTTTTACTCATTGTACTTATAACACAGAACGTCCAACACCAAGAACAGACACTGTATAAGTGCATTGCGTTGTTTATTTTAACAGACAGGTCTGGGATTCGGGTATTAACAACGTGCTCCATGTTGTAAAAGTGCGCTTATTTCCTTGGTCCCGTGGTCCCGTGTATTCCCAATGACGTCACCCTGTTTTCGTACTGTTTGCGCGGGAAGGCGATTCTGGCCTGCCCTGGTCGCACACTGCAGAGGCACGTGCGCCCGTGCGACCATTGGTGGCATGCGGAGAGGCTGCGCGCCGGTGTCGCTGGCTCACGAAGACAAATCGGTGGCGTAACGAGTAGGCACATGTGGTGAAACTGGAACACGCCACAATTGTAATTATTAGTAACCTCTTAAAAGAAGCATGTAGCATGAATGCATACATCAGCATCCCTTGGCACGGCCTACAAGGTTCTCATCTTGATTTTCCAATCTTTTAAGAGTTGGCAGCATCAGAAGTTGGAGTAGCTGCTGTTAATTTGTAATTTCGTTCTATACTAAATGTGTCAAACTGGTTCCAAACATATTTCCTGTTGTATTTTGTGTACTGAGATTTCCATCGAATTATTTCATGAATTTCAGCATTACATGCTTCACTAAAGCGCGAGTCAGCCATTTTTAACATTTGAATAGCGGCTCTGTTGCGCCGAATTACGTAACCTGTTGCGCATCTGTAGTAGATTCTCTAACCTGGTCATAACATGAGAAATTCAGAGGAGGCGATAATGAAATTGTTCACGAATGAAGGCTGTCATTAGCTGAAATTTGAAATTGTTATGCTCATGATTGATTGATTTCTACCAAGTCATGTATGTGTGGAATAGTCATTAGCAGTATTGGCCTAGCCACTCGGGAAACCCCTCAACCAGGAATGGAATCCACCACCTCAAAAATGTGGGCCACAGATGCCACCGCCTGAAACACCCCGCTTGGCAGTGAAACACTTAGCGTCTATCCCTGCGCCACAAACCGCAGTAAGTAGGTACAGAGTTAAGAACCTTGAAGAAACTTTTTTATTTGACTGAAATCACAACGAAATTAAGAATAGTTTAGATGGAGATCATCCTATAAATTTTCAATTTATGGGAACTTCTACACGTACGGAGTTCACATTTTATAGACGAGTTTCACTTACTTTTCATTTCTTTATTTTTTATTTATTGTGCTTTCTTTTATACAGTATGTTTTGCTATAATTGGTTTCACAATTTTATTATTACGTATGCTATTTCATCATCATACAAACAAGGTTTAGACCATGAGTGATCTGTTGCAACTCCAAACTAAAATTGCTCTATCCATCTTCTAGCAGCTCTTCTTCGACTCCATTGCCATCATGGCCTGTAATTTAATGCTCTTTGGGGAATCCTATCATGTTCCATTCTGCAGACATGGTTGTACCACCTTTCTCTGTTTTGTCTGTCATTTGGAATATTTCCAACTCTTCTCGAATATCTACACTCTTCTGTTTGTCCATTAAAGTATAACCTGGCGCAAAGCTCAAGAATTTCATTTCGGCAACTTCTATCCGTCTCAGAGCATCTTTATTTAGTCAACACTCAGAACACTATAATAGGACTGGAACTGCTAAAATTTTATACAATTTCAATAAGGTTTCTTGGTGGACTTTCTTCCATATAACTCCTCTGATTGTTCCACATATCTGTTGAAACCAGGTAGGCAGCTAGGTAGGCAGTAGCCACTGTACTTTGTTTATAAATAGCTCTTTGCAAATTGACCTCCGTAGATGCTATAACTGCTTGATCGTCTGCAAAAACTAAAGTGTCCATATTTACATTATTGATTTTAAAATTATTAGTTAAAATAGTTTACCAATTACGAATAACATCGCCTAAATAAGTATTAAATAATGCGGGTGAAAGTGGGCACCCTTCTCGGACACCTTGGTTTATTTCAGTGTCTTCTTCTGAGAGTTTACTTGCACTCTTATTTTTGTTCCTAAATATAAATTTTGTATTGCATGTGTTGCATGGTTAGGAAAACCTCTATCCATGATTATTTCCAACATTTTATATCTATTTACTTTGTTAAATACTTTGACACAATCTATGAAGGCTACATAAAGCGAAAGATTATACTCATTCCGTTTTTCAAGCAATTGCACCAGTGTAAAACTGAATCTAAACAGGATCTACCCTTTCTGAAAACATGCTGATTTTGCAGGAGAATGACTTCATTAATATTTGTTATTCTATTTGCTAAAATCTTTGCATAAATTTTATAGCCTATGTTTAATAGACTAATGCCTCTGTAGTTCTTACAGTTATTTTCATCCCCTCTTTTAAATATTGGGATTACCACATCATCCTTCCAGTTCTTGGGTACGCTCCCCGAGCTCTAACATGCATTTTAAAAAATTCTGTCTTGAAAACCGTTGGGACTGTATTTCATTATTTCCATGTTTATTCGACCTAAACCAGGTTCTTTTCTATTTTTAAAACTTTCCAGCGCAATATCTAATTCTTAGTTCGTTATAAGATCGATATTAGGATCATTTTCAAACAAAATGAACGATTCCTCATTAGGTGTAGTCCACAATTCTCTGTAGAATGTTTCCCATTTTCCGATTATTATAGGGCTAATTTGTACTTTTTTTCCACTTTATTCAAATCTTTCAAAGCCTTAAATGCTTTCTCTTGTTTTCCATATGCATCATGCTCTAGATTTGATACATATCTATCCCAATGCTGACTATTGATTTTCCTAGTTCCTTCCTTTACTTTAGCCTTGAATATATTGTATTGCATTATATTTTCTCCATTTCGCTCTTTCATAAACTTTAAATATGTTGCCTTTCTTGTTTTATTTATCTTTCTAACTCTTCTGTCGGAAAACTTAAACACTTCTTCTTAAAAGTACCTTTACATTTACCTAAAGCTTCACTTGCAGCCTTGAGGAAAACCCATCTTATATTCAACCATTCAATATCAATGTTAGTACTAGTGGGGAGTTCAGTTGCATACTGATCTATTCCCATCTGATATGGATTTCTTGCATTGTTTTCTCTCAGTAAATGAACTTAGAATAGTTCATCTATTGTTTCTTTGCCTTTATATGATTTCCATCGTGTATATAACACTAGTTTTGCAATCACTAGATTGAGATCAGAGTCTATATCACTACTTCTGTACACTCCATTAGATCCTATAGTATTCTGGATAGGAATATTACAACCCTTCCCTTGAAGTCTCCAGCCAATACTATAATATCATTTTTATTTATACTGTCCATGGCTTTCTGTAAGTTCTGATAAAACAATTTTGATTCATTTTCTCTTCCATCTTCTGGCACATATAATGCAACAATGGCCATATAACCTCTGTTGATTCTTATTCTTAGCATTATAATTCTTTCATTAATAACTGTGAATCCTGTTTCTCCACTTCTTCTTTAGAAATACGCAGGTGCAGTGGTATACCACTATAACACACCAAATACTGATTTAATGCCTTTGATCATTTCAGTTCATTTTTAGTTTCTAACATAGCAGCTATGTCAATTTCTCTAGCATTCAATACTTCTAATATACATATATTCTTTGTGAGATAATCCCCTGACATTCTATGTGGCAAGGCGAAAACTTTGAGGAATCCCAAGTCGTTTGGCCTTATTCCTAGCCAAGATCTGTTTATTAGTCAGCGTTCTTAAATTTGGAGTTTGAGTAATTATGTTTTTACGTGCACAGCCCCAGCCTGGAGGACCAGGAGTTTGATTTTGGAGTCATCTTCTCCTGGACTGATTGCCTTCACCGCGGCTTAGGAACACAGTCTATCCCCCACTTTTCCCTGTGGGTGGGAGCCATGCCAGGATCTATACTATTTAAGACGACAATTTGCAACACTTTTCATTAATTTCAATTCATTTCAATTCTGAGATTAATTAGTCGTTAGGCCACAAAGCATTTAATTTCCTTAAGACGTATGCAGCCAAATTCGATATTTGTATTTGTGAGCTGTTTATAGCATTTTGCAGATTTTAGGCAGCACCTTAAAAATAATTAGTTGAATTTTGGCTACCGTGTATCTATTGCAAGTGCAAGTATTATATACGGAAACGCATTTACATCGGTTTTGTTCGTATCTATTCTCTAAATATTACATTTTTCTAATGTTACGCGACCTCCTCTACCCATTCTTCAACAAACTATTCTTATAAAAGTTTACCTACATTTCTGTCTTCGTATTAAAGGAGATAAAGATTTGTTGAAATTGCTTTATTGTTTAGATATTTCCTGGTAAGTATAATGGGAATATGGCTTAAACAATAGTCAACTCTTTTAAGACTGGTTACAATGTGATGGCTTTCAAATTCCATTCCATTTGCCTGACCAGGAGAGGGGTTCTAAAGGTTTTCCGTGTAAAGCATTTTTTGTTGCGCTGCGGGAATTTTCTTGAAAAACTCCGTGTCGCTTCCTGTGAAGATGCTGAACTTAAATACCAATTTTAGTATTTAAGCGACTTTTTGTTTTAGCCATGTTGTTCTCTCTCTCACTCTCTCTCTCTCTCTCTCTCTCTCACACACACACACACACACACACACACACACACACACACACACACACACACACAAGGACCTTTTCCTAAACATCCTTTTTTAACTTTCTCTGCTATATATATATAGTAACTATTCGACCCAAAAGTTCAATGTTGACATTTCATCGGAAATATATTTTTTGAGGCACACTTTTTGGAAAAGGTCCGCCCGCGCTCGCGGAAATGCTCAATGTGGATAAGGACATCTTTATGGATACTTATATACCGTTCTCCCTTATTCTGTCAATCTCTTCTACTACAGCGTCCGTGGAGCGAAGCTTTTCTTGTCCAAATCATACAAAAACATACCTGAGGAATGCATTGTCAGAAGAGAGACTTTCTTCTTTAGCGAATATATCGATTCGGAAATAACTTGTAGTGCAATTAATAAAAATGCAGCCATTCTATGAAGACATCACCGACAAGTTTGCAGCGTTAAACAACCAAAGGATTGATTTGGTGTACAATAAATAGGTCAGTACGATTATTAAAATAATCTTTATAAACATAAGTATACTTTCCTTTCCCACAAACTCTTCACCTAATTCCTCAGCCACGAGCCGCCACTGTATTTCAAGAAATCTTAACTTCTAGTTAAATCACAACTATGACACTTCCATGACATTCTCGCATAACAATCTTTATTTACCACTTTAACACATAATATTTGTAAAAAAAATTAAGCAAATTGCAAAATATTTTACTTTGGTCCAAGGCTCTTTCATTGGTATTCTTATTTAAAACTAAATGGAAAATAAATTACAAGCACAAGTTATTTGCGGGTGGCCTCGTAGCTCAACCGGTAGAGCATCTGTCTGCTGTGCAAGGGGTCCCGGGTTCGACTCCCGGCTGCGAAGGTGGGAATTTTTCTTTAACTAGGACTATTCCCCATACTCCCTAGAGTCTGGAAGTATGAATGGGAGTGGTGTGTATGTATGTGTGTGTGTGTGTGTGTGTGTGTGTGTGTGTGTGTGTGTGTGTGTGTGTGTGTGTGTGTATGAATTTAATGTAATGAATTAAAGAAATAATACAAACCCAAAGTTCACAATCACCGCTATGCGAGTGAACACCATTGCTCTTGAATTGTTCCAAGAGGTTAAAAGCCGCCTATATGTGTCAAATTGGTGTCAAATGGAAGATTAAAAATGGTTATTTGTGTTTAGGGACAGATATAATATGTAAGAGGTATGACCTATTTAAAAAAATCTGATGTGATGCACTCACATGACTTTCTCTACTCTTGTACTAACCATTCTTACAAACTCTTATTCGTATATCTTCTTCGTGTTAGTCGAGATAAACATTTGTACAAATTATCTTATTGCTTATTTCCTTGTAGGTGCAAGGGGAATATGGGAATAGAGTAGGCTTTGTGCAATAGGGGAAGGATGCGTCGACGCATGGAAGCCTTTTGTAGAGCTAATGGTGGACATTTTGAGCACTTTTTGTAGTCCTAAAGAAGTTAAAATCATATGACATACACAGTGGCATTTTCATTTATGTTATTTAACCGTACAGGATATTGTACACCTGTTTTTGTGTTGATCCAGTTTTTTTTTTTTTTTTTTTTTTTTTTTTTTTTTTTTTTGTGGAGTGTTTCTGTGTTATGACTTATTTAATTCTTCACCGTTGTAAGAGCAATTTAGTCAATTCTTTTAAAGCTTTGAGATTCCATTCTCTTTGCACACTTAACATATAGAAACAGGAACAACGATGTTCCATTTCACGAAAGTTTCTAAGTTTTCCGAAACTCACACACATAAAAAGGAATATCTCCTAAATGGTTCAACCTACAAGAAAATTTATTCGGACACAAATTGTGTATTTTAGCAAGGTCTACATTTTTTGTATAGTATAATTTGGTCTATCTCTAACGGTTTACCAGTTATGCAAAGGTCGTCAAGAGTAAACAGGACTACATGGGCTATAGTCAAAATATATATTTCATTTGCCATAAAGATATCTTAAACATGTGACATGAAAATCAAAATAGTTAAAGCCATTTTTGGGAGAATCAAAATGTGTGCGTATGTGTGTGTGCGTGTGTGTGTGTGTGTGTGCGTGTGTGTATGTGTGAGTGTAACGAAGAGGGACACCTCGACGCACTGCAACCCCGACATGGATCTATTGTGGGCTACCAGCCCCCAGAGAGAAGGGATGAGGCGAAGTGAGACTAGACGCTTGTCAGAGAGCGGAGCCAGCGAAGTCCCAAGAGACGCATCCAAGTTCCAAACAGTTGCAGTTCACCTGGCGCACAACCGAAGCGTGTCCTCCACCCAGGGAGAGGGCGACGAGGTGACCCTTTCGGCCCGGGCAGCAACTTCCAGGTAGGGCTAGGAAACAGTTGCAATGCACAAGCAACTATACCACCTGTCCGCATTCGCCGGAACGAACCGCACTACCAACCAATCCTGAAAGATGACAATAGAGGAAATCAGCTGATGGGAAAGGAATCCGTGGAGAAGAAATGAATGCACCCAAGCATTCGCCTAAGTGACATAGGGAAACCACGGAAAAACCCATGGCAGAGTGCGCGGCCACGGGGATCGAACCCGCGACGTCCCGATTGTGGCCACACATGTTACCGCCTGAACGATCCCGCTCGTCATGTAAAGGGTAGTTTAGAATGGAGGAATTGTCTTTTACATGTTAGTGTTGCATCCTAGAAAGGTATTAAACTTAAATAGCAATTTTGGTTTTTAACCGACTTTTCCTTTTGAGTTATGTTGTGCACAGACAGATACACACATGCGGATCTGTTTCTAAAGATGCTTTTTTTTTGGTGGGGGGGTTATTATGGGGGCCCCAAAACATATTTTGCGGTGAAACCTCGACATCGAATTTGTCGAATACAATACAATACAATTGTCGAATACAATAAACAAGGAAAAACACACATTGGCAGTTCTTTAATTTAATAGTAATAACAAATATTTGAAAGATAACAAATGTGGATGATTTATTGGATAGTGTCACACCCATAACAAATGTGTGTCACATCCGCGACGGCAAAAATACTTAATTTTCTTTTCTTTATAACAAAAATGTACATCTCAGTGGCCTCCTAGATATGCAACAGCATTGTCATAAAAAAGTTGTCATGCTAGCAGAATTTAGATTTGTTAAATATTTAAAATTCTCAGCTCTTTAAAATAACAAAAGACTATGTGCAGCGACCTGTCTACTTTTTGTCACACCCGTGACAAAACTTTGTTTCATAATGTGCCAGAAGAATTCAAAAAGTAAGGAAAAACAAACAGTTAATAGTTTGTGTAGAACTTATGCTGTAATTGTACCATGTCGTTCAAAGCTCTGAATGATAGCCTCGGTAGCGTGATGGTTAGTGTGTCTGCCTCACCTTCAAGAGGTCGTGAGTTCCAATCTCACTTAGGGTAAGTTATCCGGGTAAGGTTTTTTTCGAGGTTTTCCCTACCCTGAGAAGACGAATGTCGGGTAACTTAAAGCTTCATGGACCTCGGGCTCATTTGAGCATCATTTCACCCATTTCATTTCATTCATTCGTCCGATATGACACAATGTTGGAGGACGTTAATTTATAAATTAAAAAAAAAATAAAATAAAATAAAGCTCTGAAGATGTACAAACTAAAATACATGGGTATCCTTGAAGAGAGTAAATTGCTGTGCAAATGTCACACCCCTGACAATGGATTCGCCATATTGTTTATTAGTGAGTACAGAAATTATTCTCTATTATTTTCCTATCTACTTCATGTTAATCGAGATAAACTTTTGCAGAAATAACTAAATTACACATTTCGTTTAAGACAGCAAGGCGGCAGCGATAGCGAAATGTTTAAGGACTGAACGCTATATGTTGGACCTAGCTTTTCCGTGCAATAGCGGGAAACAACTGGATATCGACAGGACTTGGATATTCTTAGAAAATTCCAGACATGGAGACCTTTTATTTTACATGTACGTTTATTTAATGTATGGTATTTTAGTCAAAATCGCTAGAGCCATTTTTTGAGAAAATGTGTAATTACGGAAAATATTTCATATAAAGGTTGTATCGCATCTTTGGAAGTTACTGAACTTAAATATCAAGTTTGTTATAGTGACTGTTTGTTTATGAGTTCTACTTTTCACACGCACGCGCGCACACACACGGACCTTTTTCTACAAACGTTTTTACTTTCTCTAGTGGTAAGTAGGGGAAGCATTGTATTCCACCCAAAAATTTGATGTCGAGATTTCACCGGAAATATATGTTTTGAGGCCCCCTGAACCCAAGAAAAAGCATTTTTAGAAAAAGGTCCGTGTGTGTGTGTGTCTGTCTGTGTGTCTGTCTGTCTGTCTGTCTGTGGACAGCTTAACTCAAAAACGAAAAGTCGGTTTAAAACCAAAGTTTGTATTTAAGTTTAATGTCTTTCAAGGATACCACACGAAGATTTTGAAGAAAATAGCCCCAACCTAAACTACCCTTTAGATAGAAAATTTTTCGAAAATTTTCATTTTCTTGAAAATGGCTCTAACGATTTTGATTAAAATGTCATATGTTTGAGACATTTTTATGCAAATTAAATGTATATCTTGAATTTTCTGGCTATAGCCTATTTAGTCGTATTTACTCTAGACGACTTTTGCATAATCGGTAAACCGTTAGAGATAGACCAAATCATACTACACAAAAAAGTAGATCTTGCTAAAGTTTGTGTCCAAATAAATTTTCTTGTAGGTTGAACCATTTCGGAGATATTCCTTGTTATGTGTGTGAGTTTCGGAAAATATAGGACTTTCATGAAATGGAACATCGTTATTAATTTTTTATATGTTAGGTGTGTAAAGAGAACGGAATCTCAAAGCTTTAAAAGATTTGACTATCGCACAAAGCCTACTGTATTTTAATATTCTTCTTGCACCTACAAGGAAATAAGCAATAAGATAATTTCTGCAAATGTTTATCTCAACTAACACGAAGAAGGTATAGGAATACGAGTTTGTAAGAATGGTTAGTACAAGAGTAGAGAAAGTCATGTGAGTGCAGCACATCAGATATATATATATATATATATATTTTTTTTTTTTTTTTTTTTTTTTTTTTTTTTTTTTTTTTTTTTTTTTTTTTTTTTTTTGTTAGTCCTGAAGAGTCAAATCATGTACGAATTAAAGATGCAATTTTGTCTATCTCTTAACGGTTGACCGGTTGACGAGTTGTGCAAAAATTATTCCAAATGAAGATGACTTGAGTGGCTATTCCCAGAAAATTCAAAATATGCATTTCACTTCTAATGAAGATATCTTAAACATACGGTCAGTATTTTAATCAAAAGTACTCGAGCCATTTTAGAAAAATAAACATTTTCGAAAATTTTTCCATATGAAGAGTAGTTTGGGATAAAGGGATTTTCTTGAAAATCTCCGTGTCGTATCTTTAGAAGGTTTGATATTTAAACAGCTTTTCGTTTTTTAGTTATGCTGTTCACAGACACACAGACGAACACACATGCACACGCGTGCGCGGGCGTACAGACGTTTTTCTAAGAATACTTTTATTGGATTCAGCGGACTTCAGAATTTGTGCGAGTATTTGTATTGATTCAGGTCGCGAAGGCCGCATAGCTGGTCGGAAGGGATCGGGACGCTGACCACGTACCACCCTCCAGTACTGCTCCCCACCAATGACGCCTGTAGTGGGCCGAGGTGGGGGACGCAGCGGCTGGGCGGTAAGGCTTGGCTCCCTATGGGCTGTTGTGCCGGGGCTTAGTTTATTTGTACTGATATCTCGGTATGGAATTTGTTGTTTGGAATGAAATACCTTCTCTACTAAGGTGAAGAGAAAGTAAAAGATATTTGCGAACGCACTAGTATAACGATAGGCACATACCTATTTACAATGTTATCTATTCCCCCTTTCTCTCACAGTTGAATCTTTGTCCCTTTTCCTTCCTAAATAGCATTCATTTATTACTCTCTCTACTTAGGTAAGATACTTCCTTCCATATTGTACACGTACTTCCTTTCCCAGAAGGACTAAAACCCTGGGAAATACCTTGACTCTTACAATCCTCTTACCACGAGAGAAACACGCAAATGCAAATGCAAGCGTGTTAACGAGAAACCTCTAAGCAAGGTCTAAACAAAAGAAGCTCTGAGGGCGAAACTCCCATTTTATGCTTCAACTGGCCAGCATACACTAGCTAAATATAGAATTTATACGAAGGCCGTTGTAATTTCACGGTTTCTAGGACGTGAATGACGCAAATGCTTATTCGAACACTAAGTTTCAAAATGCACCTTGGTTCTAAAAGTAAGTGAATCGCGTGAGTTGAATCCGGCATTAAAGCGAACAGGAAAATTGTGGTCCAATAATTTATTTATCACTATTGTGTCCTGGTTCAAAACAGTTATTCTTCTTCTACCAAGTTTGGAAACAAATCTTAGGAAGGTTCCGTTCGAAGCCCAGTTCCTGTAGATAGTTGTTACACTTGATACTTCCAATACAATAGCGCTGTTTTCTCCTACAATCATTTTCATAGGTACCTCCAACAGTGCTACGAGTATGCAATGGGTAGATTCACTTTTCTATTTTACTTTTTCTTTGCGTTCTTTACTTTCTCTACCACGTGTAGTACGTAGGGAAAGTATTGTATTCGATAAAAAATTTCGATGTCGAGATTTTGCCTCAAATATATGTTTTGAGGCCCTCTGAATCCAAAACAGCACCTTTAGAAAAAGGTTAGCGCGCGCTTGTGTGTGTTTGTGAACAGCATAACAAAAAATAAAAGTCGATTAAAAATCAAAGTTGGTATTTAACTTGAACAGCTTTCTAGAATGTGACACGAAGATTTTAAAGAAAATTCCTGTATTCTAAACTACCCTTTACTTCTTCAAATGAGTTACGTGTAGTTGGCAAACTAAAGGGGATGAGATAAGGTCTTATTAAACAAAAAAAAAAAAAAAAAAAAAAACGTTATATCTCGTTAAAGTACAAAATGAATGTCAAATCATTTTTAGGCAGACACTAAAATTATACCTTTCCACACGAGACACTTGTACTCAACATTATAGTACTCCGTGGAATAAAATTGCTATAACCAGACAGCGAAAATTGGACACCGTTAGTTAGGTGTAAATATGCCACAGGTTGTCAGAGTCGCAGTGCAGAGGGAGCGAGTGGTAAATCAAAACAAGCTTATATGAATGCGATGCAACACTCCACGTATTACCCCACAGTTCACGCTTCGAAATGTTTCAAAAATGGAGTTGGTAATTTTTATAACGCACTTATCCTGGTTGGATATTCCATTCGTCCAGAGAAAAACATATATGTATATTTAATTGATGAACAATGAATGAATAAATAAATAAATAAATAAATAAATAAATAAATAAATAAATAAATAAATAAATAAATAAATAAATAAATAAATAAATAAATAAATAAATAAATAAATAAATAAATAAATAAATAAATAAATAAATAAATAAATAAATAAATAAATAAATAAATAAATAAATAAATAAATAAATAAATAAATAAATAAATAAATAAATAAATAAATAAATAAATAAA